>UXGD01002601.1:0-25066 GCA_900474315.1 Torymus auratus | reverse complement strand
CTGAGAATTGAGAAACGCTCGGCTCGCAAAGGAAAGTTCCAGAAATTTCCAGATCGAACTGACGCATCTTATTTTTTCCTCACAAGTCTCTGGAATTTTGCTTACAGTTTATTTTAATTGTATTTGATAAATCTATTATAGAAAAACTAAGCGAGCATAAGACATTCGGTGCTTATATCTTCAACGCCTGGAATATACTATAGAGTAGTAACTAGTACTGTACTATAGAGTAGTAAAACTAGTAATAACTAGTTTTGTTGTGATAACAGATATAAGATTAACAATAAAATTATAATCTCATCGTGACCAATAGTTTATACTAATTTTTTTTTTTGACAGCTTCTTTCACCCCAACCAAATGTAACTTCGATCCTTCAACCCATCCAAACCTTAAATTCTCCAAATAAAAAAAAAATGAAACTGATAACTCACACCAATTTCATCTTAAAATACACCACCTATAATGAAATCACCAGAACCATCGGCTTGCAGCCAAAGCAAAAAGTTGAATGGACCTTAATCAGTTCTCGCATTTCGCAACAATACACACACACACACACATACACACACACATCATATATGACTGCAACACGTCCGGTCGGCAGTCGCTTGGATAAATAATAGAGCACTGGAGAGACGCGTTCTCTTATACCTGCCAATGCCGCGGCACAAATATGATGGACGAGGAACGGGCGCGAAGACGTATTGTTCCTTCCGCGCGCACGCCAAAGTATATAACGAAGAGATGCCGGGGCAAGGGAAACGTCAGGCAGAGTTATGTGTCTCTCGTCCACACGCCTGCGAGTCGAGGTGTATATAGGTTTGTGTCCGGAGCAAGTATTTTTTTCTCCAATGGAACGGAGTGTGAGGGTTTAGCTGGAGAGCCATTACTTGATTTCATTACTCAAGTAACATGGAAGGGGGGGGGTGATGTTAGTAGCGAACCGCTTTTAGATAGTTTTGAAATATTGTCAACGATTTGAATCGACAGTCTAATCAAATTATTCGCTTATTTGTCGAATGTTTACTTTTTTCTGAAGTTTTCACCTAATAAAAAATAATATTCTGTTATAAGAAAACATTTAATTTTTGTACAATTTCCACTGCAAAATTGGACGGAAACCCTTTAAACATTCGTAATTTCAAAATGCAGAAGATGATAATATTTATTTGATACATATGCCAGCATATCGAAGGGTTCCTCCACAATACATTATAATAATATCTTCATATTTTTCTCAGAAAAGACTCTTCTTCAATCATACTATGACACCCGTGCCTTTACAAAACAAAAAGAAAGAAAAAATAAAAGATTCCAGAAACACAAAATCGAACCAACCCTCCCCCCACCGTCTATCGCCAGAAGTCTCACAAGTTCCCTCAATCTCGTATACACCGCGGCGAAGCCCCCGACCACGGCTCTCCTATCGACAGTCGCTGCAAGCCATTAAAATGTCTCTCTCTCTCTCTCACTTTCCACACCTAATGAAAAAGAATTACACCGTTCCACGCATTACAGCTAATCCTCGGGAGAGAGAGAGAGCAACGGCCTGCTGCAGCCGCCGCCGCCGCGACAAGCGACGAAATTGCGCCTGCGGTCAGGGCTGCAGCACACACCGCTGCTGCCGGCGAATAAAAGTCGCGCGTGTCGCGCGCAAGCTCGATTACTCGGGGATGTTTGGCTTTGGTCCGGGCAGCAGCAGCAGCAGCAGCGCGTGCGTGGATATACGGGGGTTTTAATCCTAGAGGGGCACACGCGCAGAGGTGTAGTAGATATAGAGGCTGCGGGTGACGGCTATGAGGAGGCTGCGGTGCGGTCAAGCGTGTGTAAGGGGAGGTGGGGGGTTGAGGGATAATGAAGTCATGGCCGGATGATGAATGGCTCATTGGAGATTCGGAGGTTTGTGGAAGGTTTTTTTTGTAAGGCGGAGTGGTGTTCGAATTAATTGCAATTTTGTAGAGTTGAGCTCGTCCATCAAGAAGGCTTGTGATGGTTGTGTACACTTAGCGAATGAAATAAGTACGCGCGAAAAAAACGATCTGTTATCCTAACCAACCGATTGGTTAAAAAGCACAGAACAAAAACGAGCACTAAGATTAACAAGCAAGTAGAAGTTCAGCCAATCATCTATTCTATTATTACAATATTAAAAAGCCAAAATGTCCGTCTGCCCGTCTTCTCTCCAGTAGTTCTTGTGTTGTGATTATAATTTGCGGATATTCTGCATGGTAGTATTTTACGATTCCTGGCTCAAGTTCTGATTGTCCAACATATTTTGGAGGATAAGCTCCCGATTCGGCGTATACTGATCAACTCTGTCAGAAAATATTATCTGGTTACAAACTTTGCCCATACTTTTGCTGACTTGTCGACTCATGGCGTCTATTATTTAGCAGAAGCACACGTTAGCAACACAATGGCGGCAATTACACGGGCGTGCGATGCCTCCATATCGCGTTGCGGAAGCAGAAATCGTCACCAACCAGTACGTATACTGGTGGACTGACGAGATCGTGGAATTACGAAAAGTATGACTCCAAATCCGCAGGCGGGAACAGCGTGCGCGACGCCGGCTCGAAGGTACAGCTTTGTCTAGTGAACACAAACAGTCGCGAAAAAACTTAAGGGGCACGATATCAAAGGCCAGTACCAATGCTGGAAAGAAGTGTACGACGCAGTAGACTCAGAGCCGTGGGGCCTAGGATACAAGATCATGACACGCAACATAGGGTCAATGAAACCTCTGGTGATTATATAAGGACGCGCCGAAAATGAGCATGATTTCCTACACATCCGCTCCGGACCAAGCCTGCTTGCGAACACGTACGAAATGAGGATATCTCAGCTTTTACTAGGGTAGAGCTAAATAGGGACATTTTATTCCTGAAGAGCGGGAAAGCGCCAGGACCGGATGGTATTCCAGTATTGGTTTTAGAAGTCATCGCTTCACGGTGATCAGAAGTCTTACTGGATACGTACAATGTATGCCTTCACGAGGGCGTCTTTAGCAGAAAATGGAAAAACGGGAAGCTGGTACTTATAAGTAAGGGAAAGGGGGACCCGAGATTAAAGATACACTTTTAATTTTCTTTCTAACGCTATAGCGTTAAAGGTATTCGGTATCCTACCGTACTCAAGTCAGGTAGTCGAGGACTATTTCTGGAATAAAGATCTGAATGAACGGTAGTTAGAGAAGTTGCAGCTGGAGTACAACTGGAATCGATACAGCAAGATATATCATCAAGATAAATCTTGATATTGTATTATCTTACCACAATGTTCAAGACAATAATCGATACAATATTTCTATACAGTTTTCGATACAATATTAAGATTATGGTAAAAAGAATGTAAAGAATCTTGTCCTGTCTTGAAAATAACTTAACGTTTTCTAATCGTAATAATTAATCAAAATAATCATAATAACTAATCAAATAAAAACAATTATTTAACTTGCACACAAAGGCGCCTTTTTTAACTCAATAAACTTCGGTAGTTGCTGATGACCATCTATACTAACGAAATGTATGCCGCGCTCCTATATCCCCGCGAGCCAAGTTACTTAGGTACGTGAGGCTACAGGGAGGGGGTATGCCGCCTAGCGGCAGCGCACGAACTAGGCTCTGGCCGGCGACACATATATGGCGGGAAAAACCAAATTTCAAATTTAGCATTTTTTATACTTGTGCCGAAATTTCATTGTTTTTATATTAAACCTAATGTATTTTTATATTAAATTACGTTCACTTACATTATTCTTAAAATTCAGTAAATTTGTACTTTAAAAGTTTCTTAAAATACTTGCCATCGGAGCGCTCCCGCGCTCCTTGATTTAAGGATATTTTTAACAGTGAATTATTTAAAAAGGTCTGAAAACCAAATACCCAGGGGCTGCGAGGTCCTCGCAAAAAAGAGAGCTACGGAAACGTACGACAATGAACGAATCAATCAATCAATTATTTAAAAAAACTCGTAAGTTCCGCTCACTCCTACACCGTTCCATCTGTGATCACCGCTCTACAGAGATGCACATCCACCTCAAATCGCTTCTCTGGACAACGTGCTGCTCTACGACCCCGTAGAGCTATTATTTGTACCAAAAGTCCAACCAACAAAATGGTTATAAAAACTATGAACTATTTTTATCAATCGCGTTGGTTATATAAACTATCTCCTTTGGTTCTGTATTTTTTGACTAATTCGAATTGGTGCAATAACCAATTTTTTTGGTTACTCGAAACAACCTTTTTTTTCATGTAAGATAATTGAACCTTACACAGTATTTCAATAAGTATTATTTTAGAATTTATGTAATAACATAGTATAAAGTCAATCAATACGTTAAATATTATTAAAGTAAAAACAATTATTCAGAGCCTCGCCATATAAGAATTACAGAATTAAATTAACAAAAAAATCAACTTTTCTCTACCACAGCTAAGAAATCCAAACCAATCGCATCTACGGTAATAAACTACATTCACCTTTAAGTCCGACCCCTCAGATCGCATTATACCCCCGTGCTACCAACGAATTTCGCTCACTGTCCTCCGCAATCCATCCGCTCGCTTTCGCAGGTATGTACTCTCCACGATACACAGCATGCGCACACTTGCGAATGCATTTTTTATTGGACAGCCTGCACGTCGCGCGCTCGCGTCCACGATAGATGAGTCGTCTGGCGCCGGCGAAGCGAGCAGAGGGAGAGAGAGTGAGAGAGTTCGTTTCAGTCGGCTGGCGTGCGACGATCGATTCTCTCCGATGTCTAAATTACCCGTCGAACGGCTGCACGAGCCGCACACCGACGCCGCGGAAACAAAGCTCGAGCGCGTTAAGCGAGCGATTCGCCCCTGACGAGTTTCCTGTGCCGAGATGCTGCTGGTTGTGGATTATAAAGGAGGTGTAGAGGATTGGACAGGGTTCGATAATGTGACTGGATATTTTAAGAAGGGGGTTATTGGTTTGTTGTGGAAATGAATATTTTGTTGTTGTATATTGAGTATCTTATTGGATACTGAAGTATTGAAGTTTTATTATTGAAGGATGCAATGGTAAACAAAATTTTGATAAATTTCGGAAGGCGTGTTAAAAAGAAACTGATTTACTTACATAGAAACTGATTTCATTGAACATGAGCTATTCTTTTATTTTTAGTAAAATATTCATCATGTTAACTCCATTTAGTTCAATTCAAATTGATTGAAGCAATGATATAATTAATAAAAGCTATAGGTCAAAATGTTTTTTCTCTCAATGTATAATGAAACGAAATAATTAACAAATTAATTTATAACGGCATTCGAGTAAACGTCCTGCGTAATTACATTTACCGACACTATACATCGAAACGAATAAACATATACGATAACGATCGGAAAAAGCGTCATTACCAGCGGTATAATAATTACAGCTCACTTCCCTCAAGGCAACCCCAAACATCGTCGGCCACCCGCCGCGACTATTAATTTTTCTCCCCCGCGCCAACGGCCGCGCAAAAGATCGCGCTACAACAAAACGGCGAGCGCGTGGCGCCGATGTAAATTAGAATTCTCCCCCTTCCTCTGCCTTCTTCAAAGCTTTCAACGGGGTTTGATAGTCGTCAAGCCGACGCGGCGGAAAGAATGCCGCCGCCGCCGCCGCCGCCGCCGAGCGATAGTCGGGAAAATTGACTTTCGATATATACACGGCTCGACGCGGGTGTATAGATTGCCTTCGATTTGCAGCGCTATAGGTGTATCTATATGTATGTATGTGTGTGGGCGTGTGTGCTCGTGTAATGAGTGACGAGGTCACGCGTTGCGAATTGCGCGACGCGATTGTTTTTTGTGTATGTGTGTGTTTTTTTTTGGAAGAGGGGTGTGAGGAAATGAAAGGGAAAGGATTGTCGCGGGGGAGTGAAGTTCAATACTTGTGCCTGGGCGATTTTCGAGGGGGTGCGTGGTTGGGTGTGAAATTTGAAAGCTTTGGGTTATTTTTGTTCTATGTATAGTGGGAAATTTGTCGGGGTTTTTCTGCAATTGATTTTTATTCTATAGTTTATAGTCTATAAATATGTTTCTCAGCATAATTATAGTATAAAGCACACTTGTGTACTGGATTCTGCTTAACAATAATAGAAGTATAAAAATATTCTATAAATTTGTTGTACAATCGACTTTTCAATATTATAATTATACATAATAAGCTTCTAATAAATTTTTCATAAGAACGTTATAACGTAAGATACCCTCGACATAACTTTCCATAAATTAGAAACAATATTGTAAATTCTGCAAAGTACCGGCCGCTTATCAAACTACAAAACTTTTACCCATCATTCTTCACTGACGTTTTTCCGCCCTACCATCAGCTCACCCCTCCCAAAAAACCTTGAAACCGAGAATAAAAAAAACCCTATTACACGCTTTTTCCCCGACGCCGATGTCCCTCACCCTCCGCTCTCTGTATATATACAGCATCGCTACAGCCACCTCGAAAATCGCCGTCGCGAAACTTGTTGCTGCTCGCTCCCCTCCTCCTCTCTCTCTCTCTCTCCGATTGCCAGTTTTTCCGGCGCTTTTATCCACACCGGCGCGACCAAGCGTCCCCGTCGATATTCGCCCGTCACATTCGCCCCCACTCGATTCCCACGGGATAGTAAGTATACGCTTCCGCGCTCGCGGACGTCTCTCCAACGCGCGGCGCTTATTTATTTAACCGCGTTCCTTCATCTCTGTCCTTCTCTCACTCACACAGTGAAAGAACCTACTATACGCGGAGAAAAGAGAGTGTTGTTCCATTGACGGCTCGCGGCTGAAATATTCAGCGCCAAGTTCAAGCTCGTGCGCGCGCGGGGGAGAAAATCTCTCGGCGTGAAGGAAGGAAAGAAAGAAAGGAAAGAAAGATGGAAAAGCCGTGTTTCTCCGTTTCAACCTCGGCCCCGACGGAGCATGAATTATGCTTCCGTATTATCGGCGCTATGATCGGACCCTCCCCTCGCACACTTTTCTTTTCTTCACTGTATATACGTATACACCTATATACGTACGCCAGAACTTTTTAATTAGGAAATTTTTATTTTCCCAGCGCCGAGATTTTTCAAACTCGCTCACTAGCACGCGCGCGAGCAGAGGTTCTATATACCTGGGCGCAAAACCGGCTTCGCCTACGGCGGGGAGCGCGCGGCTCCTAAAAGTTACCTCGTAAAGACGCCACGTGACTGGCGAGAGAGAGAGCTAACAGGGTTTGCCGGAGCGAGCCGCCCTCCGGCTGCGAGAGCCTCCGCCGATTCCTCGAGAGCACTCTAAGTACATACGGATGTGTGTATATAGGTAGATGTGCGTGGAGGAGGAGGAAGTGAGGGAGATGGAGGTAGATATCCACGTGGGCTGTATTTATGGAGGCTCGAGAGCGCGAGGTGTGTATATATCTTGGAATGACGGTGTTTTGCATGTTTTTTCGGGAGAGGCGGAGGAGTCTTGGTACGGTTCCGCTCGAGTACGCGCAGAGTGACGGGTTTATTTGTTTAAATAGGGGGTAATTCATAATTTATCTTTGGAATTTCTAATGAAAATAGTAAGAGAATATTGAAATGCTGCTGTATTTGTTCGTGTCCTCCGTCGTATAATCATTTTTAACATAAACCTTTTTAAAATTTTTAAATGCATTATTCTTCAACATCTGCAAAACAGTTATTATAATAATTGAACCTCCTCCACTCAATTCCAAACGTGATACCCTTCGCCATCCGGGACAGCACCATCATCTCACAAGAACCTTACAAAATTATACTCGTAGCTTAGCGCAAAAAAATTTAATTATCACCGTACCAATTTTTTCCTCCCTTTACTAATCATTCTCAAAAATTCCCTTACTCAACCCTCAAAGCACACTAACCCCCCTAAGAACGTGCGCAGGTGTGCCACGCGAGCTCGCGCGCCAAGGGAATTTTCGATTGGATTGCTCAAAAGTCGCTCCCTCCTCCATCCCCCTTTACTTACGCGAGAGAGAGGTAGAGACAGATTAGTCTGGCGGCGGCTTAGCGCTCTATACTATATCTACTCGAACTCGAAGTCAATCTTGGGTTATGCAAACGCACGTTTTGCGCGCGCGGATATTCCCATTAGCGCAGAGCGCGCGCGTTGCGTCGGCCGCAATTAGAGAGAGTCGAATGGCGGCGGTACCCGCTGAGAAGCCGCGGGAATATAGGGATTCGGTGACCATTAATGCGCGAGAGGAAAAGGCGAGTGGGGGTGGGGGAGCAGCTTGTAATGTACACGGATTATGGGGAATTTATTGTTATGAGGGGGTGGGGGGAGTAGTGTTTTAAAGCGACCGAGGAAGTTGGCTTGAGGGTGGGGGGTGTATTGTGAGACGGTGAATCGGGGAATAAAAGGGGCTTTTGGTTGAATAAATGATTATGTAAGTAGATCTAATTGGAGGGAGTTAATATTCTTTTATGTCGGAGCTTCTATATCGCTAATCAATGGTTCTTGGAATGATAATTATAAAAATTTCGTTATATAAAATATTTAAAAAGAGAAAAATATTTTTCAATCTTCGTAATCTATTAACAGTAAAAAAGTATAAATCAATTCTACAACATTCAGAATCCAAAAATGTTTTTGTTTCCTTTTCAATTCCGATTTAAACATGTTAAATCTCGACCCCCCAAGCAACCAATGAACCCAGTTCACCGGTATACACACGCACGCATACACACTACCTGTATATACCCAAGAGATTCGACAAAGCTCGCTCGCGCAGGGCTACACCAGCTCCTCCCAACACACTGGCCAGCATATAACGAATCCCATCGATATGGCACAAGTTAGATTGGGGCAAACTCGATATCGCAGACTCTCTCTCTCCCTCTCACGCGCGAGCGCAACCTTTACCAAGTTTCCGGCGCTCACGGGGTGGTAGGGCGGCAGGTTTGAAACGCGAGCTAAAGCCTCGTTAAATCGAGTCAGCGCCTTCTCGCTGCCGCTGCAGCTGCGCGTGCGATACCTTTCGTAATGAGAGACTTTTATGCTCGCGGACGTTCTAACGAAGCGGCGGCGCGCGCTCGTAAACGCGCGCTGCGTAGCAGAGCCAGGCCCTCTGTTACGATCTTCCGAGAGAGAGAGAGAGAGGCCTCGAATTACTTGCAGACCGTTAGGACGCGCGCGCAGTGGGCAATACGTCTGACGCGCGCGAGTGCACACCATTGTCGCCTGTGATTTTTCTTTTTTTCTGTCTATGCGGAGAAGGGGTTTTCCAAAGAGGTTTACTCTCTCTGTCTCTTTCTCTCTCTACTTTCGCTTTTGGTTTTAATTAACGGATCGGCAGAGATTTCGGTTGCGAGGGTTCAAGGGTATCGGGTGGACTGTACAGGTGGATTTTTTCTTTTTTTTATGGATGGAAGAGGGGGTACAGTTGTGCAGAAAAATGCGCTTGGACATGATCACGTGATAGTCTGAGTAGTAAGACGATCCCAGACAGCAATATTCCGAGACTCTTAATTCGTCGCTTTGTTTGCGTTGAGGATTAAATGTCAGACGTTTTTTTGGCCGACGCTTTACATGAGAAACGCTTGAAAATACCCGAACCTTGCTTTTTTACAACAAACCAAGCGCCTCTGTCAAAGCGACTGAAATGCAACATCGAAAATCAAACGCACAAAAGATTCCTCAAATCCTTCGCTCTACCGAACCTACACCCGCTTCTATTTTTTCGCAAACTCCCCGTTAACGAATTTCCCAGCTCACCCGTGTGATACCCTCCATTCCGCGCAATTACACTGCCCCCATCAATCCGATCAATCGCGCGCGCCTTCAGTAATGAGCCAGCAAAGAACCCCGCTTCTCTCTCATCCCTCCTCCGCGCGTACACAAAAAATCCCCTGCTTCCCCATCGATTCCTCTAAAAGCACCTCTCTCTCTCTCTCTTTCTCCCTCGCACGGGGGGCGAAAGTGGAAAATTAGAGGTTGTTTGCTCCGAGGCTCGAATTGAGGAACGACGACGACGACGACACGGGGAATCACTCTGACCTTCCAGCGAGCGCTGAGAGTTTAACGATCGCTCTGCCAGCTAGCGTGGCGCGCGTGGCAGTAAAAGCACAGTAAAAAAGGAAGCTCCGGTCCCGTTTTAGTGCAGCGAGGTATTGCGCTGGTATCACGTCCAGCCCTCCCCCCACCCCCTCCCAGCCTATGAAAATATAATGGCCCTCTCTAATCTCCTCCAAATCCAATATGCTCTCGTGTACTAATAGCGACGAACGGCCGAGAAAGAGGAAGAGGGAGGGCCGGATAGTGTTTTATTACTCGATGGCTGGGTGTTTCTTGTGGTAGTGTGAGGGTGGATGGGGTAACGAAGAGCTGCGAGGCAACTTTCGGAAGATACGTTGATACAGGCTGGGATTGCACGTCAAATCGTTAAGGTTCTGATGCGACAAAATTGTTTATATTATTCTATTTAAATATTCGTTCATTTTTTTAGTCTCAATTGTAAAATATGAATTTAGTTGAAACTGTTTTTGAATTTTCATTAGAGAAAAGTCCTGAGAATCGAAAATTTCTCGTTGAAATCGGTAAAAGTTCTACTACACGAATCTGAATTTAATTTTATAATAAAGTCTCCACCAGAGTTCTATATATTTATATTTTAACAAACTCGGTTTTTCGCGATATTTCCAGCTATACACGATCGTAGCCCTTACAGTCACTGCTTCAGTAAATTTTCCATTTTGCAAGCTCACATCACGTATATACGTCCCGAAAATAAACACACGCCATCAAAAAGTATATTATATCAAAAAGCTATAGACCAAAAGCGATTTTTTGTCCATCTTTCTCTCTCGCGCAGCTGCCTTAACAGGCAAAATCAGACTGACACGTCGGTATCTTTTCCAATACAGCGGATACGGACACTTTTGCCGAGAACGTCGGCTACCCCCTCGCGACAGAATCATTTTTTGACACACAATTAAACGCGGTATGGGAGGCTCCTTTCAATTATATATAACCCCGTGAAATTCGTCATCGACACATCGAGCTGACGGCGCTGTGCTTCCCTCTCTCTCCCTCAAACGAGTTTTATATAAAAATCGATTTATCTCTCGCTCGCGTCTCTTGAATGTTTCATGCGGCGCATCAACAGCTGACACCTATTCGATGCTGTATCGGCGAATCTACAGCTCTCCGGGAAATTCGTCTCTACCTCTCTGCCTCGCGCGTTCCCCCCTCTCCGCTTTTATTTCGCCGCGGCACTTTGACACGTACACATATATAGTCGCGTACTGCTCCCCTTTTATTCTTGGCTCATACCTCTTCCTCCTCTCCACCTCCGATCGACATTAACGGCACTTTGATTGGCAACTACACTGCACTGTGTGTGCTGCGGGTCGCTTTTTCGCGCCGCGAACAATGCCGCGCGTGAATGATAATAATTTCGACGATTTTCGATATTTTAATTCACTCGCCGAAATTCAGATTCTCCCCGTACCTGTACAACACGGCTTTTAAAGCGCATCGGTAGCTTTTTTTTCCGCTACACGGAAGATACATTAACCCACCGCGTGTAAGTGAGAAAAAAAAACGATATGAGTAATACCGCGCGTGGCGATATATTCGAGCGCGCGCGCGCGTCCCGTAATTTTAAGTCGTAAAATCAAAAAGCCCGCGTTGCCATGGATTCGCGCGCCGACAAATCAAACTCTCTGTCGCGCGCGCGCGACGCGACGCCGAGCTGCTGCAGTTCGACGTTAATGGCCAAGCCATGTGACAAAATCAATACAAGTGTGTGTATGTGACGGAAAATTCAATGTTGCGTGTTTATCCGTGCATGTATTAGTCCACCCGTCCTCCTCGTCCCATCCTCCCAACTCGTCCCGGCCTTCCCGTCACCGTCGCTAAATTTTTCGTGAAGTCTGTCGAACCTGCCTGTTAAATATATTCGCTCACTCTCAACCTGTTTGGATCCGCTAGCAGGTTAGGTCACGCTAATGTTATATTATTAAACACTTTTGATATTTCAGCAAGAGGTTATTCCCGTTATATTTTCTTCTTTTTTTCCGACGACGACTATACGGCGCGCGGTGTTTACACTAGACAATGTAAATTCAATTATCAACGTAATAATTAAATAGTCGCTGCTCTATTTATGTTAGACCAGAGCGTACGCGAGCGTGAGCGCAGGGGAAACTCGAATCCTCCGGCAAACATTGCGGTAATCTAATTAAGAGGTTATCTGTTTATTCTGTTGCATAGTATATTCTACGCCCAGAGAGGGAGAACAGGAAATTTATGTTTATGCAATCGTCCCTCCAGCCCGAGCTTTTGCTATTCATGAGATTTAAATATTATTACGAAAAAAAAACGTCATTGCGACGCTTTCGAAATTTCATAAATTTGCGCTGCTTAAATAGAAATATAAGGTGACTTTGCCGGTAACCGTCCTTCTATTAATAATGCTGAACTAACGCCTAAACAACGAAATTATGGTTATCGGAAACCTCCTAATATTATATTTCAGAAGGGTTATTGTACGGCATAATAATGTTATATCATGTGTTATGAAAACCTCATTTTGCAGCTTGAATGCAACTTCTTGGAAATTATAATGAATTCTACGAACTGCTATTGAATACGAGCCGTATTTTCCACATTGTTATAGCACAATGATATTTTTTAATTAAAAGCCACATTCATAACCGCTAATTCAAAAATGAAACCTTTCAGAACTTCTACTTCCGTACAAGTAATTCTTAGAAATTTTCTTCGTGCAATTTTATTAATGTTAGCAGTAAATAATTCAGTTTAAAAAATGAAATTACAATATCTTCATTATCTAACGTATTTAAAAAACAACTAAAATCACAAAAAAATATCCCAAAATCATTAGTTTGAAGCGTGTAAAGTTAGAATGCAATCAAATGAAAAAAAATTTGATTTTACTTATATTTCAAAATTATATTAATTACTGTTTTGCATCTCGATATAGAGTTGTATAATATAAAATAACTTTATGATAAAAGTTGAAATAAAATTTTCATTCTTTAATAACTTTAACAAATTGTAATAAATTGTTTCTGTTGCATTCTAACGATGCAAACTTGACACCTATCAAAAACCAATGACCTTGCAGAAATTTTCCCTAAAAACTCTGTCAACAGCCCCTATATATACACAACTTTGTCACCGTACACCAGACCTTAAAATTTACTACCCACTTTAACCACAACCCGCTTATTATACACACTTACATATACAGCGTCACGTCACGGGACAACGTACACGCACCTCTGTCGCCCGAATCCCCTTAAAATCGCGTTCGCAACGTGTACACACATCAGCGCAAATGCACTATATACTACGATGCCGACGCAGCAGCAGCGACAGCGGCGTACAGGTGAATCCCCGAATTCGCGTATAGTTATATCGGGAAACGAGTACAGCTGATCCATTGAATTATTCATGCGACGGAGCGCGAGTGCGCGCGTGCGCGAGAGAGGCGTTACGGAACTATTAGCATCGCATTACATACTTTGACAGGGCGAGTCGTTTAATTTGACAGTTGATATCCGAGACAGTTAACTCGCTCATGGATACTTCCTCTGAAATGCTACCACCGACGCCGCCTCCGCTATGCAGCTACTCCTGTTGCTTATATATATAGATTGCGCGCTCTCGCGGTCCTGGAATATTACATAGGAGAGGAATAATTTATTATTTTTTACTTTGGAGGGAGAGGCGATATAGTGTGATAGAGGGTATTTTCGGATTACTTTTTTTCCAATGAGAGATATATATTTTCTGACTGACGAGTTTGTTTGAAAATAAATCGCGCAAAAAATAATAAAATAACGAGGAGGATTTTCGCGATGTAACAATGTCTGTTTTACATGTATTCTTTATAAAATAGAGTATGAAAAAAAGAGGAAAAAATGAATTGAAATTCATTTGAAAAGTAATCCGAGCTTTTAGATAAACTAGAAATTCACATATTACGAGGGGGAACCATGATATAACTCTTTGATATAAAAAAGTTGAGTAAATTTTTCCGAGAAAAACATTTACGGCTTATCCGGTACTCGGAAAGCCACACAATTCTCTCGGTTTCCTCGAACCAGATTTACATTTTAAAATTTTTCTATCTATTTACACAGCCTTTTTCCACGGAACTCGCTTTCACGAATTGAATTAGTTTAATGAACTCATTCTCCTCGTACGGATACACAGAATTACGTACTTGCAAAATCAATGTAACACGTGTAATCTCCGAAGAAACGAGACAAAACAAAAGAGCTCTCCTCTCCCGTACATGCGCGCGCGAAAGTGGAATAACCGCGACTATTGGAAATCGAATATTCACCGCGACAGATTAAAACTCTCTACGCGCGGGGCGACTAATAAAGCGTTTATAAATTTCCGCGCCGGTGGATTCGATTAATTTAACGAAGTAAGTATCCTCGCGCATTTATATATATACACGTGTATATATAGGAATACAGTGCGTCGAGCGTGCGCATATCCACCCCTGCGCGCTCTCGTGCAGTATTTACTTGCCGCGGATGTCAATACCGGATCGGCCTATAGTGTTGACTCTCGAGTCTTGCCTGGCATATTGGCATGATGTTGATCTTATGTTAATAATTCGCGACCGCGCGGCCGCGTTAGTGTGTGCTGAGCTGACGAGCATTTTATAAAAGTGGCCGTGTACGAGTGTTGACTTTTCTGCTATTACACGAATTTTATATAATGAAATTGCCGAGACTTTTTCGGAAAAAATTACATAATAATATCGGTATGTATCGCTGCAGCTAGTATGTCTCTTTATTAATGTTTGTCTTTCGAAAATTTAGACATATGCCATGTGTACCTTTCGACGTTACTTTATTGAAAATTGTAGACTTGACAACAATACTCGCGAGGATGATTCTTTATAAAAGGAAATTGGGGATCAAAACTCCTATAATTATTTACTATAACCTACATTTGCGTGACTATTTTTTTTTAAGTTATTTACTGCTGCTATTAAAGTGTTATTCTAAGCACATAAACGAGACAGGGTGCTCATCTGCAATTTTTAGGCAGAAAACCAGTCCAGTAAACCATATTAGTGTGCCACAAATGGCATATTTCTGGGATGCAGAAAACTGTTAAAAAGTTTTTTTTTTCAAATAAACATGTTCCCTGGATTTGCTCATATATGTTATTTTTCATTGCTGCAACTCATCTTGTAAAATGAAATTAAAATAAAAAATATTAACGATCAGTTAAAATTATAAACTTCCTTTACTGTAAATAAGGCACGTTTTAACACGATAATATAATTAAATGTACGTATACGCATTATCAATCACGATAAGACTTGCTCGGCACTTTTTTCCTGAAAAGTATTCTATTCTTATTAGAAAAACCTCCGCGAACCTCGAAGAGCGTACAAAAATACACCTTCGATGTCACATTGACGCGGATCGCAGATCCCGAATAATCAAAGAGAGAGAGAGAGAGAGAGAGAGAGAGAGAGAGAGAGAGAGAGAGATCCAAAACTAATTTTGTCTCCGCACAGTCGTCGTCGTCGTCCCAAACAACTCTTATACCACTACCTCTCCTTCTTTTCTCCGACCGAGTCGGATTGAGCCTCTAATTAAATTTCCACATTATCACACTGCGCCCGTCCCACCCGTCGACTTTTAATCCGACAAAGTAATATCTTAGGCGGCGCGTATTAGGCGAGGTCTTAACCTCTCTCTCACTCTCTCTCTCTCTCTCTATCTCGCTCTTTCTCTCTTTTTGCTTCTGCGCGGGCATAAGCCGTCCAGTGCTGGCTGCTGGCTAATCAATGATTCAGCCTTGCAATTACGAAAGCTTCTTGAAAAATGCCTTCTTCTTCTTCTTCCTCTTCTTCTTCTTCTATACCTCCATCTCTCCTTTACTGCCTTTCTTCTCTCGATATCTATTCCGCCTGAAATATTCACCCGTCTTATATCTCCCGTCCTTCTCTCATTCTCTCTTCTACTATACGAACGAAAATAAAGCATACTCACATTTGGAAAGATCGATAATCCGATTTGTATCTATCTGACGTTATGTTCCCTTCCCCGTCGCTCGTTCGCTCACTGGCACGAAATTGAAAAATTAAATCTCTCGTTATTTAAAGCGATCGCGCTCGATCCATTATAAAAGCATCGACGTATGCACGCGCGCGACGAGAGAAATACTGCAGGTATACCTAACTCTCGTCCGCTGCATTATTGAGAGAAGCTCCTCGGCGATCCGAGAGACGCTATTCTCGTCTGTGTATATATACGTCTGTCTCTTCGTGTCCCTCTTCTCTATCTCTTTCTGCCCGGGAATTCGGCCCTCGCGTAATACCCCGCGAGCGAGATAAAAGAAGGCAGGAATAAAGATATGCCTACTATGCCGTGTCCCTCGCTCTCATTCAAAGACGTCCCGCTGAGCACCGTTCTTTCCTCTCCCTCTCTCTCTCTCTTTTCTCGGACAGTACTTTCTCCCGGATGATTTTATTAAATTCGCCGGGCCCTTATCGTCTCCCCGAGCCTCTCTCCGGAAACTTTTGCTCCTCCCTTCTCTCTTTCTTTTTTCTTTTTTAATTTCACCTTTGTACGACTGACGACGGACGACGGCGAATGATGCCGCGCTGCTTTGCGTAAGAATGGGGACGGCTCGCGACTGCCCGGCCCCTTTGACCTTCGTTACATAAAAGAGAACGCGGTGTATTATGATAATAAAATTTAACGGATTTCAAGGGTGTATCGCAGTGTGTAGAATATTGTTATTATATACGCTACCAGCGAGGTTTTGATCGCCGAGCAGAAAATAATATAAAGTATCCTGATAATTTACGGTATTGTGCACTATTCGTTATATTACATGTATTATACGCGTTCTCGCGAAGTATTCTTAATATTAAATTCCCCGAACACGCGGTTATAGAACTATAGGTACGCATATTATATACACATACACACGTTTACACGAGAACGGAGCTCTCGCGTAATGCACTCTTAATAAAGATATCAAAGTTTAATATACCCCCGCGCTCGGAGGAATGCAATTTTCGCGTTGGATTATACACCCACCCTCTCGTAGAAATAATAAACTTTGCAATCCTTACAAACACTATATAGTATATTGTGTACCAGGGGCGTAAAGTGGGCCATTTTAGACCGAGTGTAGAGTACTGCAAACACACGAGGTCAAAAGGCCCACTAAGCCCTAGGTGCACATCTTATTTTTTGTGACTCATGTATTGATATTCGAGGTTTCTGTGCGTAAAAATCACGGCTAAATTGTTTTTGTTTTATACGACAACGAAATACTTAAAGTAATGGATAATAAAAAAAAACTTGTTAAACATAATCGACAATCCGCCACAAATTTGTACGTATGAGAAGATGTTCATTTTCCAATAAAAATAGTATATTAGTTTTATCACTGAATAAAAACAATCATAAAAAATCAGGCATTCACAAATTTATAGTCGATTAACATTAATTTTCGCGATTTTACGGAAGTTTAGAGCAGCGGGCAAGAATGGATTTTTTCATCCGATCGGTCCAAAAAAAGTCACTTTAGGACCTCCCAGGTCGGAAAACATCAAAAATTGTGCATGTGTTGCAAAAATATATATACCTACACGAATATCTTGGCCTCGTTGAAAATTCCGGCCATTTTCAGTTTCAGACCCACGCACACACTCACCAACAAAAAAGACAGCAGCAGGTCGGGCACAAAGCTTTCAACTCTGCAGCAGCGGCAGCGAAATTTTCTCCAGGTAAGCGTGTATTACACTACGGCCGTCTGTTTACATGTCGTGGGCGGAAAGCGCGCACAGGGCGCGAAAGGGGCGATCGAAAACCGATAGAGAGGAGGACACGATAGCCGCTCGTCGACGCTTCATTAAGTGTCGACATGCGTGTGTGTTGGAAAATTCCATTTGGCTCTTTTACACCAGCGTGTATGTAGAGAGGTAGGGGCAAAAAGAATTAGCAAAAACAGCCGATAATTACGTTGGAGCGGCACGTAAAAGTTTGGGCTTTGATGGTCGAACGTGTGTGAGTGAGAGTGAGAAATCTTTGAGAGTGGCGCAATACGGATTTTTGAATTAATTGTGAAGAGGATCGCGCAAAGGGACGTTGATTTTGTTTTGTTTTTAACTGTATTGGAAATTGATGAGATTAGTATGAGAGATTCAGTGTGGCGAGTTATTCGATTTAGGATTTCATTGTACTATTAAAAGCCGTGCTATTTGAAGCTCGGCTTCATTAAATGTTCGTAGGATATGAGGTAAATTGAATTAATATTGTTGAATGTTATACGTTAAACTTTTATAATGATTTGGATATTTATTAAATATTTATATCTCTATATCTAACTCTTGAATGCGCGGTTATTGAATTGATAACACAGTAATCGCAGCCAGACTAATAATAAAAGTCAAGAATAAGGGGTGAAGATTTCGAACTCTAAAAGTTGTAGCATGAGAAAAAAAAATTCCTATTGCGGAGTTCATTAAAAATCTGCCGGCAAAATTCGAAAGTACGAAACTTTCCAAGAATGGATTTTTTAAGAATTTCATAGAAAGCGTAAGGCGTAAAAAAAAGGAAAAACCGCCTACTAAACAAGTTTTTTACGTTACATTTTGTATAGTTGATAAACTGTAATGGGCAACCATGAATAAATACCAACAACAAAGTTAACCTCTTTCGCTAATAAAAAAAAGAGGAACAGAAAGTTAAAAAGATGCTGTTTAAATTTACAGCCTCTCGCAAACTTAAATGAAAAGTACATCTGTGTATACATATAGACCGAATGGATGTCTGACCGTATCCGAGTATTTTCTACTTCGACATGCCCGGGATATATGTACTTCCAATGTAACTTTAAGAACTTCGAGTATACACGTTTTTCGGTTCACCCCCCGCGCCGTTAGGGAGATTAAATTTTTTCTCAAATTCACGCTCGCCGCGCGGCCCAACTTTACACGCGTCAAAAAGTTGTACCGCTAATTTTGCAAACCATTTTTTAACGACGTGGCTAGAAAAAAAATAAAAAGAGGGTTGATCAAATCCTCGAGACACGTAAAGCTAACGTTTTTTCAATGATTACAAGCGATCATTCTTCCGCGCAGAGCAACACATCTCCCTTGATATATATGAACAAACTTTCTTTCGAAAAACATTTTGCCTCCACGGCGCGGGAAGTTCGAGCTCCACTGACCTCCGAAAAAGAAGTATAGTCGAACTCATTACCGGCGCCGCGCGAGAAGGCAAAATTATCGAACTTGCAGTGGAAACTCGCTAGAAATGTGTGGCACACACAAAGTGAAATGCGAACTTCTCTCTCGCAGCCGACACCCACATACACTGAGGGCAATGGAAAATGGCGGCGAACTTCACGGACGTAGTGGCACCTCGCCTATGTGTACGAGACGTAAGTGAATTCTCATACGGGTTGAGTGTGTAAATATGCACGCACCTGCAGCATTGAGGCTCGTCGAAGCGTACGTTACGCAGGATATAAAAATATATCCGCACACGCGCGCGTGTAAAGAAAAAAAAATGCTAATTCCGTTGCACCCTCTTTACGGGCTTTAATAACGCTCCAACTACTATACCGCTCGAGAATTTATATACTTACACACGCACGAGAATAGATTTTTTTTCGCGGCCTCTCTCTTTCGCAAAATTGCGAATCCTCGTTATTCTCTATTTTCGATTTATCCTCGGCTCCGCGCAATTATACTACACGACGCACGGCCGGTATTTAAATCTCAGCCCCCGCGTATAAAGTTTAATCTCGAGAGCAGATGCATCATCTTCCACGGCCACGCGAAGATGCGTGCGTGCGCGTAGGTATATAAACACGCGCAACACACAGGCCGGGAGAGGATATTTTTATAACGACGCGCGCGCAGTATGGCGGAGAGAGAGGCTTGTCAGATTTTCATTACGGCGCGCGCGCGGTCTTGCACGAAAATTGAAGCCGGAATTGCGCGCCGTCGTAAAAGGCCGCAATCAGCGGAATAAAAGGAAAATATTTAATCTCGTGTAATTGGACCGCTGCAGGCATGTAGCAGTGGTGGTA
Source organism: Torymus auratus (assembly GCA_900474315.1). Taxonomy (NCBI): domain Eukaryota; kingdom Metazoa; phylum Arthropoda; class Insecta; order Hymenoptera; family Torymidae; genus Torymus; species Torymus auratus. The sequence goes on along the minus strand of UXGD01002601.1, from coordinate 4,993 downwards.
GTCCCTTCGCGCGAGAGCCGGAGAGAGTATACGAGAAATTATCTCGGAGGCTGGAATTTATCGCGCGTGCGTTCCCTGGCTTTTCCTGCGTATAGATGTATACACACGCGTCGCACGCACTTTGTGCGTTTTCAGTAATTGTCTATGAATTCGTTTACGCGCGCGCGCGCGTCACCGAGTTGTCGATTCAATTTTTGCGTTTCTATATATATATGCGCGGCTGGGCTTTGACGTCAAAGGGAAAAAACAATGCGCGCGACTTCTATTCCCCCGGCTCTTTTTTTCATTTCGCGCGCAATAACTCGATTGCCATATGCGTGTGGGGTGGGTATGCCTACACGTCGTGGATGAAATTTAGCGCGGCGACGGCGCGCTTATTTTGCGATGGGGAATATTTTTTGTTCGATCGTCTGTGTGTGTGTATGTCTGCGGCGATTATTGGCGAAAGGAAGGGGGAAGTTTTGATGGAATGTATATATCGGGAGGTATGGTTGTTGATTGACGGGCCGGTGGATATTTCGTAATGAGAAAATCCGTTGTAAGCGTTATACACGTCTCGTGCGGATAATTTCACGAGTATTTAAACTTACGGGCGGGCCGGAGTTAATTTTTTCCTCTCTTTCCGTGTTTGCTTTCCCTTTCGCTCTTTTTCCTGTTGCGAACAGTATTTTCTTATTTTCACTGCGCGCGCCGTGCTTTTTGTACGGTTAGAGAGGAAGGAGAGAGAGAAAAAAGTACTAGGGGGAGAGGGAGAGAGGCAACGAGTTGCGAGGGCTTATATGAGATTAAGTTTTCTAGATTACAGGGAGTAAAGAGTAAAAAATATATTTTTGTAGTTCGCTTTTTGAAAGTAACTACCAGCGCACGAACAAGTCCACCCATCGCCGGTTCTTGTTTCTTGTTTTTTATGATTTTACCGCGCGTGCAAAGAGAAAATTTTAATTAAAGCAGGTAATTTTTTGCATCAACAATGCCGTGCAACAATTTTCGTTCGCTGCGGTAATCATGGCTGGGAGAAAAAAAAGATATCGTGTCGCAGACCATGCGTATATAATAGTCTTGTTAATTTAACGACTGGTTCGTTGATTCTCATTGAAAAATGTCAACATCGCCAAAGAAAAAGTTATACGCTATAACCTTTATTTTCCATTTTTCTTGATTCTCTTATAACCATGCAGTTAATAAAACTAACCAGCAAGGCAAAAACACGCGTCTACGCCAAACAGTGAGTTCATCTTCATCCAAAAGAAACATAAATACCAATACACTGCTAGTTAGTAGGGATGTAACCGAGATAGTTCGAAATTTTTTTATGTCTTCTTTTTTATATTATAAAAATGCATGTAAATGAAAAAAAATTCTTAAACACATAAAATTGCAATGTTTGGACATACATAAAGCTAATATAACATTTTTCATTTCATTTCAAAGTTCTTTTCCGAGTACAAAAACGAAAAAAAGTTCGATTTTGAGTGCATGAACTTCATTGTTTGTATATGAAGATCATGAATGTTTTGGGAGCCTTTAAACCTTACTAGTTTACTAAATTAATGTACTGGTTATAAAACGTGGGTGATTTCCATACATAATTTTATCATTTATATAATGATCTCTCTCTGGTCATCGATCTAGTTGACACACACACACACATCCATACGGACATTTTCTAAAAATAGTGTATTTCGATCCCAAATATGCTATACAACATTCCTAATACATTCTCTCAAAAACTTTTTTTTACCATCACAAAGCTTCCTCTAGGAGGAAGCAAAATACCTATATGCACTCCCTAACAAACCCTCTTATACTCTCAAAAAGGACCATCTCCCCACTCACGATCCATCACCCTCTCAGACACCAACAAAAACATCAGCAGCAACAACAACGCGCATTATACGGCCAACTTCTTACGAACAACACTCGGGGCTAAACCTCTGCCCTCGCTCGCTTAAAAACTACCTATCCACCTTCTCGGCCAAACGGGAAAAGTTGAACACCACTCTCTCGCTCCGGTGGCAATCGCGCACTGACAAACCGCAACGCTCCCGGCCGACCCATAAATTAACTCCCTCTTTCTCCTTACCTACTCACACGTGCAAGCGCACGAGCTCCTCCTTTTTGTCATTTCCCCGCATTGCGAGAAACACGAGAAGCTGCGCTCTGGAAAAGCCAAGCGCTCGCGGTTGACAAATAATCTCGCAGGGACGGCGGCTATGTTATTAATCGGGCCGTGGCGCAAAAAGAGAAGGGGGAATCGAGGTAAGCGTAGCGTGAAACGAGCCGGAAGTTTCTGGCCGGCCGTGGAGAGCAACTCTTTGAAGGACGCCACGTGTGTAGAGGTGAGAGAGAGAGAGAGAGAGAGAGAGAGAGAGAGAGAGAGAGAGAGAGAGAGAGATTCGTTGGGATGGGTAAGGTCGTGCGGTTGATGATCATTCGAGAGAAGGAGAAAAGTGGTCGCTGATGCGATTCAAACTGAGGGATTTGGGGTAGGGCGAGTTTATTAGGTGTTTCCGTGACTGTTTTGATATAATAAATTGGAAAATGTCCGTGATGTGTAGATTGAATGTTTTGCTTTTTAAGGAAAAATATTTGTTTTATCCCACGTGATAATAATATATGAGATCTCATGTGAGATCTTAATACGAATTTCAGACATATGAGATATTATATGAAATCTCATATGAGATCTCATGTCTGAAATTCGCATTGAGATCTCATATGAGATCGTCGGTTGATATTATTTTCACGTAGAATACATTTATTTCAGATTAAGTATAGTTTTTTATACAGAGATTTGTTGAAAGCATTTCTATATAATGATGGTTTCAATTATGTGAATTGAAATGAATAACTTTACATTCGATAATAACGAATATAAGTCCGTCGTTCACATTATCAACTCTTAATAGAGATTTTCCTTTGAATGACAAATTGAATCATTATACATCCGCTAAGCTCACTTCCATTCATACGATATAATTCCAACGTTGTGTAGCAGCCGTTATCTCAATCCCCCTACACACACTCACACACACACACTTACGACACACACGCACACTCATATAAACACGAAAGAACCGTCGCTTCTATTCAGTTCGAAATTCCCATTTATTCTTCGCCGAGAGTAGATTTTCATTTCACGCGCGTTTTAATCTGTTTAGACGTACATGTTACGTATAACATCTCCGACACGGAAATTATATACACGCGCGTATAAGATTTGAAAGCGCATGCAGTGCAGCGTTTTAATCTTCCATTCACATGAACATATACGTACACGTGCGCCGGCTGCACTTGTCCGACGGATATGTCACGCTTATTCAAACATTAATATTTGCTTTCCGAACGAGTATTATAAGAGCAAAAGATTAATTGTACACGTCGCGTCATGTGTACATGTATTATAATATTCTCAACGACTTGATGAGTACCACGCCTCCATAGTTGCCAGCCCGCAAATAAAAACCAGCGTATTATTGTTTGAACGGTAAATGAGCCATGTTTCACCGTATCACGCGCACCCATCCGCCCTGATTGTACATACACTTCTATATTCTGTACACAAACGCCCAATCGCAAAACCTATCAAAACTACGGTAACGACAGAATAAGGAAAAAGTGTGCGCGCCACGCGAGAGGCAAGCAAGTATACAGAGAAAGAACGCTATACAGGTATAACCCACGTTAGCGGCGTATGACGGATTAATCAAATGATTAACAGGTATATACGCGAGCGGGGCCGCCGCTAATATGATAATGAATTATTTAAAGGGTGCGCAGGGGCCGCATTATCGAGTGGCGCATTTATGCGCGCGCGATGCGCAAACAATGTCACGCACGCCACTTGCCACACGCGCATTACGTATATATGGCGCTCTGTGGAGTACGTCGATGACGCTCGGCTAGAAAATAATTTTGTTTGAATTCGTAATGAGGTGGAGGTGGGGTGTAATTAGCGAGGAATTATGCTATACGAACTGCAAAAAGAGCGGTCGTCATGGTTGGCTGGCCGTTTTGCGATTGGTGTGGATATATCGGTACCGTGCATGTGGGGCGCGAGGAAGGAACTGAAAGAATAGTTGTGGTTTGGGTACGGTAGTTCATTGTGAAGGAAGCGTGCGAAGATTTTGTTTAGATTTTTAACTAATTCAATTCGTGTCGATTTACCGCGTATAGAGCATCAATTCTTAATAGTTTTACATAGTGCTTCAGATATTCTGACAAGTAGAGGTGATAGAATTTTTTGACACCAGTTGAAAATGAGATCCACTTTTGACATAAATTTAACGTCAAAAACAGAATCAGTATACAACGACACAAAATGAGTGCATCGCTCATTTGAAGTAAATTTATCTATAACGCATGCATTATGTATTCTTATTCTACACAGAAATTGTGCGGCCATAGTTCAACTACACAAAGCCCATGATTATCAGCAGTGCAGAGATGAAATTCAAATCTGCAAATGTTCAAAAATTATTGTAAATCATATACTGACCGAGCTACCGTCTAAAATTATATGTAAAAACAAACGCATCCTTACCAAAAATAATTACGTGATTAATCACGGGAATATCGTGTGAAAAATTGTGTGATTCTCACGTGAAAAATAACGTGAGGTTATCGACCAATTCCTCATCCGATTTTCATGTGAAAATCGCGTGAAAATCGCGTGATGCCGGTGTAATCACGGGCGTTGCCACCGCCAGTTCTCTTTTTTGTATTATGGGAAGAAAATGGGCTTTGCTCATTTTCTTCCTTTAAACAGCTGTCGATCCTCTTAAAAGTGTTTACAAGTGAACCTTTAAAAGTGAACCCTTTTAAGAGAACAGGCGTTGCCGCCCGTTCTCGTTTGTATATTATGGGAAGAAAATGGGCTTCGCCCATTTTCTTCCTTACATCAGCGGTCGATCCTTTTAAAAGTGTTATAATTGAAGAAGGAAATGGGCTTTGCCCATTTCCTTCTTCAATTATAACACTTTTAAGAGAGCGG
>UXGD01002600.1:0-25068 GCA_900474315.1 Torymus auratus | reverse complement strand
TTGCTATTATGGCGAGGAGTGAGAGAGACAGAATCTAATAGAAAAATATGGGTTTCAGTTAATATCTAAGAAAGGAGTGTTGTAAATGTTTTTTTAGTCTGGGTTTATTGTTTACACTTTTCTAAGCTATTTATTACAATTGAATGCTCCGAAATGTAACCTCAAGTCTATGAGTAAATTTAAATTGAATATTTTGAGGTTATGCCATTCTATTTCCAATTTATTAAATGGTCTAAAATGGCCGGAAAAGTCGTTTCATCAAGGAACAACAACTAGCCATTTACTGACTTTCGGTCTATTTCGCATAGAGCAAATTTTTACCAGGGTTGAGTTAAAGCTTAACAATATAATATTTTTTGTGTGCCTAAAAAATAACAAGCAAGTTACGGTTGTAAAGATATCATGCATCATTTTTCTACAAACGATGCCAACAAGCCATTACATACTTTTAAACAAACCCGTCTCCTTAAAATAACGACCACAGTCACCAATCAAGTATACCAAAAAATAACACCTCTTCCTAAAATACCATCCGATCAATTATCCATCCCTCATCATCGTCAACAACCGTCCAGTAAATTCCCGCATCCCGTAAAAATCAATCTCCCTCATTCCCCCCTCACCATAAAAAATCACTCCTCTACCTATACAGCCCAACGAAAATCGTTGCGAAATTAGTCAATGTAGCGTGAACGCGCCGCCGGCGGGATGATGGAAAAGCTAATGGAGTGGTAATCGCCGGCCTCTCCCCCCCAACTTTCTTGATTTACGGAGTTAGCGAGCGCGTCAACCTCCTCTAAGTGCGCGCGCTGTACAGGAGGGGGAGGCGGAAAGACACAATGCAGCATCCGAGCCGAAACTTTCGCGTGTACTTAACCGAGCGGAGGTGGAGGAAGTCAGCGACGACGGTGAGGTGAGAAGAGCCGTGGGCGGAGGTTTGCGGGAGGATACGGCAGTAGCGTATATATATACTGGGGGATAGTATATAGGCGAGGTGTTGGGGAACGAAGTTTCCTTGCGAATCTGCTTTTTGGAGAGTTGAGGGGATTCGTTGAGATGTCCGAGAAAATGGACGTTTTGAAATGAAACTTTTTTAAAAGAGATAGAGGGTGTCGATTTTTATAGGTTTGTGATTGAATGACTGAAAATTGAAGCGAATTTTATGGATTACGGTAAAATGAAATTGCCGAGTAAATATAGTCAGTTGCCAACACGTTAGAAATTTTTGGAATTGTAGTGTGACCTTTGTAAAAGTGAATATTCTCTTTCAATATTTGATCGATTATGCAAATACATATAGGATTTGGCACGTGTACACATATATTTCCATTACATATGAGGCAGTTGACTAATTTAATACATTTACTAAAATCAATATCCAGGTACGTTTATACGGTATCTAATTATAATCAAGATACTATATTTACATGTAATATCCATAATTGGGACGTGTATAGACATTATATCTATAATTTATTTGCCCGGTATATTATACTGGTTTAAATCAATAAAAGTGTGCACATTTCTATTATAGCATTAGTTTTGTGAAGTTTTTAATGATCAAAAATGGAATTGATTTAATTATTTAATATATATTATTAAATTTGTACGATACTGTTGTTTTGACGTTATACTATTTCGCAAAACTATTTTATACACTATTACTGTAGTGACGAAAAATCTTCACGAAGTATGGCCTCCTTCATAAGCGACAGTTATTTTCTAAACATTTATAAAGAAGTATTTGTTATTAATTTCAATATTTAAAAGTATGGCAACAATATTGAAACCATATTTGATTAGTATTGAGGCATTATTGAAACAATATATGAACATTCTTTTAATGGAAAAAACAAAAAGAAACTATAGTTATATAAATAGACTGCAACCGTCTCTCTATATATCACCAGATGCTAAAATTAGTTCTTATTTTCAAAAACAAACTCCCTCAAAAATACATATATTTATCACACATGTTTCTCAAATAATAGCAGCCTCTACTCCACCTCAACCCAACTTTTACCACAGCATATACACACAACAACACAAAACTCCTCTCAACTCATTCCTCTAAATCTAAACTCCAGTCGTTGTCCCCTCGGCGACTTGATAAAAATGTCCTTCCCCCGGGCAACAAGTGAACGCGAGTAAAGGGGAAGAGAAGTTTTTCGCGGTAGACTCCGTGCATCATGCCTTTATTACCCAAGTGCGTCGTCTCGGTTGACCAGAGAAAGAGAAAGAGGACTTTTGCCGCATCACGAGACCGTTTGTCTTCGTTCCCCCGGCGTAGATCGTTAGAAGGAGGGAAGAAGATGGCCAGCTGCGGAAAAGCTGCGCAAGGCTACAAATCTGGGAGGGAATTGTTTTTACCGGAGGATTACAAAGCATGCGGTTTGAGGAACAGGTGATTTAAACGTGTGGGTATACAAAGCTGGAAGTGGTTGGCTCAAGTATTGAAGTTGACGTGAATTAGACGTTGCTAAACTGACAAATGATTAATCGCATTAGTCAATGACAGAAAAGATTCGTTAGAGAGGAAATAGGAATATAATTAAGGTATTATAGAATTGAACTTATTAATATATTTTTATCTAATAATCTTGTTTGTTAAAAAAGATTGAATGACGCATTTCACTTGGGAGTACTAACCTTATATCTTTAAGGGCAGACTACATGTCATGCGCCAAACCCGTTTAGATTCAACCAGTCAAGGTAAAACGATGAGCATAAAAAATGTAAGCCCTCATTTCAGCGACAGCTTGAAGGGACTTTACGCTACATCCTCAGAATAAACGACTTATTGGAGTGGAAACGACGCGAAGTCACGAAAAGAATAGCCAGCTACTCCAATTAGCTTTAACGTCAGAGAAAAGGTAATAATCCTCTCCCCCGTCCTTATACCAATAGCCGGAAGACCATAGAATCCTCTTGTTATTTTAATCTGGGTCTCGATAAAACGTAAATCTTCGCTCTGGAAAGGGATTTCAAACAGCGCGACAGGGCAAACGTCATTCCGCGCGCCCGGAATTATATATACTCCTCCGTGCAAATATTATAAATCGCGCGGATAATCGTGTTTGATCTGCATAATAACGCGACCAAATGACGCTAATTATGCGCGGCAAAAAGGACAGGTCATCTTCTTTCCAAATTGGATTGTTAGCGAACGCGCGATAATGCGATAGTCGTAAAACGGAGGGCCGACGAAGATTACACGGGAGCCGTAAACGTAAAGTAGACCGTAATTGGTCGCGTTACGACTTGCGGATCGCTCAATTTGCAACGAGAAAAAAAAGTGAACGAAATTGCGAAGGGCTCCAATTTCTAGAGGATTTTCAATAGTTACGTGACGCGTGGAGAAGAAAAAGAAGAAGAAAAGCTGTAGGTTGTCTTTCACGTGGAAAAGTGACCGGTGTAGTGTGGCTTTTTCAGACCGTAAGTCACCCAGCGTCGAAGGTAATTTTAGCTCGACGGAGCGTGTCTGTACTGGAGAAACAGAGATTTTCTGATATTTATGGCCACTTGGGAATCGTTACATCGCGATCGGTAAACTTTGAGGAAAAATTGTTACCAATGCGATATTTTTATTCCTTTGTTTTTGAACCATTGTATATTCGGATTTAAAATAAAAGCTACTCTACAGTCAAAAATTTCAAACGTCGTGTTCTAAACCACCGTTCACTCAAGATAGCCAATCTGCGGAGCAAAAAAAAAAAAAAAATAGGTCAACACTCCGAGTTTTCTCGACCCTCGTCGAGGCAAATTAAAACCCCCTTACGCATAGCGGAATTTATCGGGGATATCCTCTCCGAGTTCCTCTCGGTACTCGAGATTTAATTGTTTATGTACGCAATTTAAGGACCGGCTTTGCGCGACGCGGTGCTTCGGCGCGTCGTTAAGTAACGAGGTTCGCGGAAAGAGGGAGGTTTAAGCTCGATTCGGAAAAAGCGAGGATTTTCATTATGGGGCTATATAATGTGGATAAGAGGTAATGGAGGAATGGAAAAAAGTTGCGTATTGGGAACCGCGGATTTCGATGAATTATTGTTGTTCATTCATATGTACATTTAATTAATTAAACGTATACGACGGGATTAGCATGCATTGTAATATGATTTGGCGTCCCCTGAGACTACAGTTTGCATTACCATAATATGTAATAAATTTAATTTAGTATGCAAATGTTTGGAGAGTTAATTAATCGTATGCATTAGCTGTATTCAATGTAGGTCATTGCTCAAGAAATAACTTTCTACGAAAGTTTTGTATTGTTGTCGCTCAAAAACCAGAAATCCTTGATCACATTGAAAAGTCATTGGCATTATTCGATGTATAAATCATACTTATAATGCTTAATATAAATAAAATAAATGTATGTAACGATATTTTTGAAATCACCCATTGACAAGTTAAAAAAGTTGTTTCCTCAATGACACGATGCAATATTGCAATGGAGCGCTGCTCGGGACCAAAATCAATATTTCACTCATTTATTCTTTTTTATGTTAATAAAATAACAAGCAAAACATAATAATAATAATAATAATAATCTTTTAAGCGGCTCATTAATTTTTTCAAATTAATTCGGAGTAATTGGAGCACGAGTTTTATTGCTGGAAAATGGAATTTTCGGGGAAAATAAATAAATTGCAATTCATTATTTTTGCTTGTTCGAGAAATCTGCTTTGTGTTTAATTAAAAAATATTTCAAAGTTTCACTTTATTGGACCGAGCAAATGAAATTTTAATGGTTACTAACGCTTCAACCTTATTATACTTATTCGAAAGTTCGCGACTCGAGTTTTTCGAACGTCCGGTTGAAATTAACGAAATGCAAGTCATAAAAAATTCTCAAAAACCTGTATTTTTATTTAACTAATATTTTTTAATCTTTCCCGACAATTGTCACAGGTACAACTTAATTTCTCTCAATTGGTCGGATTTTGTAAAATCAAACAAAAAAAGAAACATGTTTTTATAATCTCAAAAACAAACCACGACGTACTAAATTACCAATAAAAAAAACACTTTCCTCCCATCGCCAATAATTATTAACAATTTTCAATATACATCTACCGTCATCAATCCACAATCAATCTTTACACTCTCCACATAACATCCACAACCGCTATACACACCCGTGTTGCAACCGCACCTGTCCTCAAAAATCTCATTCTCCCATCCTCGTAAACACCTAACAGTACACACACACAGACTGCATCTCCTTGGCGATTAATCACGCTTGGCGTCGTAGGCGATGATCAGGCGAGGGACCTCGCGTTCCTCGGAAGTCATGCACTTGTGTCAACAGAAGCCGCGTTGCGACGGTTATTAGTAAACAAAGACGCGGGAAAATTTTGTTTGCCGGCAAATATATGCACGCGCCTGTATGCGGAGCACTCGAGAGTCTTCTTCTTCGGTTTCCGGCGTGTGTTATAGTAGCAGGTCTTCGATTCGACGCGGTGTTTGCGTGTCTTTTTTCGTCGTATATAGTCGTGGTGTGCTTAGGTGCGGAGTGCAGGCGCCGAATGTCGACTGGAGGGGTTTCATTTTTTTTTTTTTTTTTTTTCGATGGGACTTGATGCGTCGAGTGCTCGAGTTTATTGCGGTCGGGTTGTCAACTGTGGAGGAGAGGATAATGCGGATAGTCATGCTAGAGATTTTTAATTAGAAATGGAAACTTGTACATTACTTTTCTGTACTTGCCGAGTTTGAAAAACATTTTCCATAGGTATTAATTAACGAACTGTCGCACAAATTGGGAATAGCAATACATAAAATGTCAACCACCACTTGGGCATAAATTCAAATCTTATTACACCTCGGCACCGGTAAGAGGAAGCAACATATTCTAATACCCTCCGACATCTGGCATTCTCTACTCATCATATCAATACGTTTCCTCTCTCGCTCTTGCTTCCAGCTTATATTTGCCGCTCGTAAACACACTCCGCCATCGCTATATATATATACACTCGCCAAGGCATCATCGCGCGTTTTTCCACGCGCGCTGCAGCCTCTCAAGACGGATCGAATCGTGTCACGATCGAGAAGAGAGAGAGAGAGAGAGACACTACCGTAATGCCCTCGGCGGTGAGTCGGACGAGTTATCCGGTCGTCGTCTCGCGCCCCATTGACCCATTCGCGCGGATGTGTAGTTGTATTATATATAGGTACATCGGCTGCTGTTGTTGTAACCAGCGGTGGATGATGTTTCGAGGAGCTTGTTGGCTTGTAAGTGGTACTGCTTTTGCGTGATGAGATGAGAGGTGACTTTTTTTTGAGGTGATTGTGTAATATTGATTTTTATGATGCTTGGTGGTGCCGTTGTGTGTAATATGGGTTGAAGAAGAATGTTAAGTTGCTATGAAAATGAATGAAGTTTTGAAAAAGTGTAATCTAAATCCCTTTATTGAAAATACTATGTAGAGATATTTATTGTTTGCGTGGAAGTAAAGGTATTCTTAGAGGTAAGATTATAGTGTTAATTATAAGTATACACTTGTGTTGCTGAATCCTCGCAATATCATTATTAAATAAATATGTCTACTAATATCATTAAAACCTACATTTTTAGTTTCCACTTCGTTGTATCCACTCCTCCAATTACTTTCATACATTCTCTCACTCACAACAAACAGATACTAGTCACCACAATTTTATCTGCACACGAATATGTATAGATATTCCCCACGTTATCTAAAGCTCACGTTCTTTTCACTATCACACGACCATATACTCTTCCGGCAACACCAGCCTTCCCAGCTCATCGATAATTCGCCAACGGGCCAACCTTGTCCCCGTAAATCTCCCTCCCGCCCTCCTCTTATCTCGAGCGTCGCCGTCGTCGTCGACTTCCTCGCAAACAGAAGCGAGGACAAGGGCCGACATCCTGCGCAGCCGGGATTAATTGCCTGCAGCGAGCGTGCGCACACACGACGCGCGATTAATCCGCATTCGTATTATAATTAGCCGTCGATATATCGGGGAGACGAGGCCCTCGGGGATGTGGGAGGTGTGATGTGTGGTTGGAGTGAGAGATGGTGTGTCGTAAGATTGGAGTTGATAAGAACGTGTGTTAGTTGGTTTGTATTTTAGTTGATACGTGAAGTATCAGATTGGAATGGAGTAGCAGGAGAAAAATGAAAAATTAGTGCTGATTTATTAGCATAAATGATAATGTTTCTCTATCATTTTTACGGGCTATGTAGCAAGGTTCTTATGCGCTTCGCGCGCTTTATTTCTTGGTACCGGACACTTTCAAAATTTAAATTTATAATTATTATGATTGGTTCACCTAATAAAAAGTATCGACTTCTCATATTTTCATTTACATTATTATATTTTAATTTCAGCAATAGTATTTAAGGATATTAAATATTCAAAGCAATCGAGATATTATTTATTATTACCTTTTCAATTAAAAGTTTCTCAATGTCTCCTTCATATATTTTAATTCTTATTTTCTAAATTATTAATGTTTAAATATTTAAAAATCTTTTTTTAGCCAGTCATGGTATCTCTCCTTGAGCCGTAGAATATTAGCCAATAAAATATTATAGATTATAAGAATCAGCCAATCATAGTCGTTTTATTTTGGCTTCACTTTCGGTTCGTCACTTTTTTTAAGAGAAGAAGATCGATTAAAAATATGCATAAATTCGTTTCATCAAAAGTTTATAAACGAATCACAACGATACCTTGTGATTGAGAAAGTATTTACTTGGAGCAAGTCTATAGTTATTTTAAGTTTTAAACAAACTCAACAAAATTACGAAAATGACATCATAACTTGTATTAAATGAAAACTCCAACAAAATTCAATGGCGGACAAACACTTTACCATGAAACTAAATTTATAAATCACACGTGTGAAAATTTTAATCAGTTATAAAAATCCTAATAACAATCATTGCTCACGGCTACCTAAACAGCAAAAGAACCGACTTATACCTACCGAAATACCTTACCCAACATCACCCGAAGATCGCAGAGACAAAGGAACGTCTAAATTTAGAAAATCGCACATTTTTTCACCAATGCTTCCGTGACAGCGTGCTGCAGTGTTATGTCGCGCGCCTCTTGCGCAACGAGCCGCAAAAACGTGCCGACGACAACGCCGACGCGCGAAAAGTCACGCGTCGCGCGCGCGAAAGACAAAGGCGACGGAGCTCTGATACCTTGCGAAAGTCCCTTCCGTATGTATATAGGGCTTGCCGTCGGTTTCGTTGAGAAATACGTGTGGTTGCGAGGATGACTGGGATATAGGTGAAGTTGAGTCATTTCGTTACTGTCTTATTTATGTTTTTCGTGATCAATTTTTAATTTTATTTCGTGCGTGAGAGTCATATGTTATCGGATTTGTGGAGATGTTAATATTTCTTTAAAGTTTAAAAATCACTTGAATCGTTTTACTAAATACTAATTTCCATAAGTGAAGGTCTTTTAAATTAATTTAAAGAATCTCATTATATTTAGCATTTTATACTTATTATTAAGTAATAATTTAAATTATCAACTCCTTGAGCCTTTACTTATTTTTATCCATTTAATATTGCATGTAACACATGCGCAAGCCGAAGTATTATAAAAAATAAAAAAACATTTTAATAGCGTTATAAACCAAAGCTACATCGTTTCTATTATTATTTCTATTTTCTGCATTCTTCAGAGAAACTTATGCGTAAAGTTAAAAAAAAATATCCTTTTTTCCTCAATACGAATACAAACATTCGCTCTTCCAATTCCAAAACCCGACGGACTATTTAAATACCGCCTCACTTTGGCCTATACACAAAGTCAACAGCAAAAAAAAAAAGCTTGGCCAAACTTCATCGCTCGAATCCTCCGCCAAAAAATTAGAGCACACAGATATACACAGAGTCGCTGGTACGCCCGCGGCGCATTAATTTGAATATCGCGCCGGCAACGCTAATATAACGGTACCCTCGAAGATACGCGCATTTGCATAAATGCGCATTATGCCGCGATTCGGCGCGTTTTCGTTTTGTCGCTTAATTTACGGCCGCTGCTGTCGATGTGGCGGAAGTTAATGAGCGCTGCTGCTGCTGTGGTTGGAGTTGAAAATGTTGGCTGTATGTGTGTAATGTGCTCGGTAATTGGGTGTGTAAATGTGACGGTTATACTCGTTCTTTTGTGTGTTCGTTGGGTTTTTATTTTAGGTTGGAAACCAGCTGGTACGGGGAAATTCGCGTAACGAATATTTTTCACGAATTTTAAAAATATATTTTGGTACAGTTATCTACGTTTTCTACATATTTTCTACAGTTGAACATTTTCTTGTATTTTATATTGAAAGTCTGGTAAAAATATTTTCCGATATGTACTATGTACAAAAGTGTAAAAACTATCTAAATTGGATGAACCCGCATGTTTCTGTATATTTCCGGCGTTGCTGTTATTAAAAGATTTTATCGAAAAGTAGAGATACATGTATATCTGAATTCCATTTGAAATAGAAATATTTTCTGATAAAAGCAATAATACAACCGCGCACTCTGCGGTTCCGCGTTACTAAATAAATTAAAAACATTTTAGCGCTTAATAGCAGCGAATATGTCGAGCATAAACACTAATTGCTGCAAATATATATGCGTCGAAATATACCGCTGCGCAATAGAATACTGTAAATTTGAAATGTTTGTCGATATGTTCCCTAAAAGTCAATAACGTAACTGATATAGCTTGTTTTTCGATAAACAAAAGTCCATTTATAAATTCGTTTTTATGCTAGAAAAATGTATAAATCCATTGTGCATAGAAACGTGTAATATTACAACAAAAATTGTATGTATATGCACCGACTGTTTGCTTAAAATTGAATAAATTTTTAAAACATAATAAAAAATCAAACATGTACTATCAGAAGCATCGATAACAAAAACAACCAACAACGCTCAAAACTTCTCTATATTAATAATAATCAACAGTTACTCTACACTCACAAATAATTTTACGGTTCCAACTGTGCCCGCATCACACGCAGTATACACATAACAGAAACTTTTTCCTACCTCTGCCAGCCATCAATATCAATTAAAAAATTCGCCGAACCCCGTTAACGCGCCGCTAATGCGCCATGACGCCGAACCCGAAGCACGCGAGGAAAAAAAAGGCCTGTTTACACTGGAGCGTGAAATGGGCCCTCGAAAGTGACTGGCCGCAATTAATTCGTTTCAATGGGTGAGTAGGATTTTTAGGGCAATTCGGTCGCGTGTTTAGTGAGGAGATGTAGAAAGTGTTTGAGTAGCGGAAGGATGTCGTGTTTCTTTTTTTACCCTTGTGGTGATTGCTATAAGATTATGATTGCCTAGGAAATGGACATTTAAGAGGTTTATTAGACGCTTAGGTTTTTATCAATTAGTTGCTTTAAAAAATTCATTACGCTTTAATTTGGTGATCAATAATACTTGGGAACATAATTTCGTATTACGTGTAAGTAGAGCTCGAAAGAACTTTTTTTTTTCGTCAATTTATTTTATCTACCGTTTGAAAAAGTACTACCGTAAAAGTTTTTTATTTCTTATTTGACTTGAATCGTAGCCCAGTTACAAGAACATTAGTCATTCTTAATGTAAGAATTTATATAAAACTTGCATTCGAAAAATTATACAAGTTCTTAAAATAAATGAGCAAACAATAATGTGATCTTTTGTAAAAATAAGATAATAAAAAAAGGCCTGAGCTTATACAAGTACTCTGTGTATATAATTTCCAGCCAACTTTTTTGCTTCCTCGCGATAAATTTTCTACATTAAAGTAAAGGCGCCAACTGTAAATGAAACTCGAAATGACTTCTTCTCGGTTCTGCAGTATGCATATATATGTATACCAGCGCATGACGGTTTATGAATAAAATTATATCCGCGCAGATGCTGAAGAAAATTTAAAATTATAAAATCAAAATTTATGGAGTCGCTGCATATACACGTTAACGGTCCGCCTCTTAGTTAACTATTCACATGTCCCTAAAAATCTTCAATCTTCTAACGCAAACATCTGAGCTAAAAACACTCAACGCCGTCGCTCGTTTCGGATTTCGCAAAAAAGCTAAAGCACTTGCGCGCGCGCGTTTGGGTTACCGTGTCACTCGCCATAAAGTCTCCCCCACTTGTGCATGTGAAAATATATGAAATCCCTGGTTCGGCCGTTTGATTCCCGCGCAAATAAACCATCGAAAAAAAAACCGTGCGTATATACATATGGGTTACGAAGACGCACACATATCTACGCGTTTCGCAATTATCGCGCGCTGTAACTTTTCCGCTTTACGATTATTTATAAGCGCTCTTGCGACCGGTTCGCACACGTGTGTTTATTTGGTCTTACGAAAACGCTTACTAGCGAGAAATTTTGCGTCTGAAAGGAATTCCTATCCTCGCGCGTATTAGAGTCGCGTTAGGATTGTGAAATTAATTTACGCGGCGCGGCTTATTAAGACGACGGAGTGTCGCTTTTAAGGTTTTAGCCTGTAAGAGCTGTTTCTCGTTGATTGTAAATTATCCGATTATAAGCGTGCGTGCGCGCAATCTATGTTGATAAATAAATAAATAAACATTAAATGTTTGTCCGAATGCAATTAACTGATATTGCCGAGCTAGAAAATATGACAAATATTTTGAATGTATTATGATATTAAAAATTTCATATTTTAAAACCAAACAGAAACTATATATGAGAATAAGATAACAAAAGATAACCGAATTTAATCAAATTTTTTCAATACTAAACAAGAAGCCCGATAAAACTAAAATTTTTAATAAAACAGAAAGTATTTTCATGACCCCTCATACCTCTGCAGATTTTAAAACGTATAAAAACACGAAAGAATTTAATACGAACGACGAAAGGTCACGACCCCGTCGGTATAACACGCTCTTCTATTCAATTCCAAAAGGTCTCCGTACACACGTATACGTACACATAACAAAACAAAACAGAAATTAAAAAAAAAATAGCCTTTTGAGCAGAATCCGTTTAATCGAACGGCATTGTGCGCGAAATCCGGAAGGTGAAAATTTCAATCCGGGATTGAAATGTATATATCCTGATGAATGGCATATCCCTTTTACGCCTATTTAATCTTCGAAATGGACCAGACGCTTTTGATTAGCCGAATCGCGCGGAGGATTCTTGGAATTCGAATGCGATACTTTGTGCGGCTGCGCTGAGTGGTATTAATCATGCCGATAATTAGGACCCGCGGCTGAATTTCTGTGTATGCCGAGGGATTTTGATTGACGTGGAATATAGTAGTTAAATATACGTATAGCGGTTGTGGCGAGTCCTGTATTATTGGCTATGGTATTGACACGAGGAGCATATTGAGTCGTCGGGGAATATATAGCTTTTTTATCTATCTCCGAATCAGGTTTATTGTATGATTTCATCAAAAGGTAAAGTTAATTGATTGATTCGATTAATAGGAATAGCAATCAAAGCATGACGATATTACCGTTGACATTTTTGTAGAAAGGTGTGTGAACTGAACGGGCTTATGATTGTTGTTCAAAGAAGTGTTTCTTTATCATAAGATTGATTATACTAGCAAATAAAAGAAAACTAATTATTAACATAACCTCACATCAGACAAAACTATCCATGATAAACAATAGTAAGCAATATGAGACTTCGGACGAAAAATTGCAATCACCGGCAAATTAATTCCCCATAAATCACTTTCTCCATCCCCTCGTCCCTGTAAATTTCCCGCCAATAAATCACACAACCTCCGGAGAAAAATAAAAACTCGTAACGAGCAAAGTTCAGCGCGGCAGCCAAGCGGGACAAAAGAAACTAGCGCTCTGGCGAATGGTCGAACTGCTGCTGCCGCCTCTGGCGAGAAAGAATAGTTTCGAGTTTGAGGGGGGGAGGAAATTACCCGAGTTTTACGTACGTCGAGCGTTAAATGAAAACAAAAGCAAACGAGGGAGCTGGTTATAACGCTCGACTCTGAACTTTCAATGTCGGTGATGCGATTACGCAGTTAGGCCAGCTTTAGTAAATTTTCGCGAGATCTAGGGAGTTTTTTTTTCTCCTGTAGCGAGTTTAGAGACTAGCGTGAATTGGGTCGTGACGATTAAGCGGGAAGTTGAGAGTATGTTACTGTATTTTATTCACAATTTTGAATTTGTTTTGGATTTTTTTTTGTTTGCACTTCGAGTTAATGGCTTTACTTCACCTTAATGCAAATTAGATAAACTAAAATTAACTTCAGTGACTCTATAATATCTGCAATTTAGATTATACATGAAGTGGTTTGAGCTGTCAGAACAAATATTAAAAATATATTTATTTACTTCGCCATAACGTTTAATTTTTCTCAATCAAGTGTAGCGAACGACTAATTAAACCATTATTTCCTTTTTTTCAGACTCGCCTATTAGAGACAAATGTGTCACATTAGACAGGGTAGAAAGCGGAAATGGCACCGATGAAGAAACACTTTATCAAGTGGAAAATAATCGTTTCCGCTATACACAACGCATCTGCCGTCGCGCTAATGTGGCAAATTAATTTCGCGCGTGGATTTCAGCTGCACCTAATGATGTGTAACTCGTAATAAAGGCCCCGACGGTTAATGAGGACGATCTGCAGTCAGAATACGTGAAGATAAATTGGTCGGGACCGGTAATGAGTACGAGTTTCAGATTTGCATATGGATTTTTCGCGGTTGGTCCCTCTCTGCTCTCGAGTGTTTGTTTTCAAGTATGAAATGAGATTTTGTATTTAAAGTAGTGGTCAGCTATACGATAACAAAATTGTCTCTATATAGTTAAAATTCTGTAAAATACACAACAAAATCTATACATGAGATAAAAAAAAATATTGAGACAAACTGAATATTCAAACATAATTAATACCAATACTCACATAAAATTAAAGTGACACATAAAAGTTGTCGATCAAGCCATATTTCACGATTAAAATGCATGTATATAAAAAACACTCGCCACTCTCGTAAAAAGCCGCTCAATTTACCTCACCATCCACACGGGATTGACATTTACGTACCTGCAACAAAAAACACGTAATTTCTCAATAAATTTTTCCACCTTCAATCCATTAGAATATTACAAAAGCTACAGCTACAGCCGCAATAAAAAAAAAAGAAGAAAAAAAATCCCCAAGACAAGCATTGCGCAAGGCGCTAAACGCTCTCCTCCTCTTCTTCCTCGGGGGCAATTAACCGGCGCGAGTCGCACACCCCCTCTCACACCTGCGCAAAAAGAAGTGCAGCACATACGCGCTCTCGCTCGAAAACAACGAGCCGGATAATTTATCGTCCCGGCGAGGCCATTAGGCCCCCGCGCGTGCGGAGCAACCGGTTTTCGGGGAAAGTCAAGCAAGCAGCAGCGCGGCGCGAATGATAAATCTCGGCTGAATTAAGCCGGCAGCAGCGGCTTGATTGCCAGCCCCGAGGACTGATTAAGGCGAGGCAGTGTGATTGTGGGGAGGCAGAGAGAAAGGGGAAGGGTTAATTATTGTTATTGTAATTGCACGGCCCCGGGCGATGCTTGATAGAAAGTTTTTAGTGACTGTCGGGAGCTTTGCTGATGTGATGGCTACTAGCGTGATATGAGTAGCTTAAGTGAGATTATTCTTTGTTTTTGCTGCTGGAGTGTGACTGCAATATTGCTACAGTGTTGTTGCAACGTTGTTACAATATTACTTTGACATTGAATCAGTATTCTGCACTTAAGATTATTGGTTTTAATAAAAAAAGGTATTTTTCTAACATTTTAAATGATAGTATGTCGGAAATATTGAAATATATGTAAATTATGATAACGCTTAAAACGTTGATGAAATTACTTTGTACTTAGATTTACTATGTTGCTCCGATCAAACTAGTTGAAAATTTACATTTTAATTATAATCCATACTTTAATGATAGTTATTAAAGTTTTGTATTTTTTGGAATACAATTTTGTAACAAACCATGTACACCCCTTTACTTTCTACCGTGAGCGGGTAAAAAAAATAATAGTTTAAAAAGTGATCTTGTTAAATTTTTCCGCACGTGTGGCTAATAAATGAATCAATTCGTCGAATTAATGTCGAAGTACTTTGTTCCGGTCGAGTACAGTGTGATGTTGTTTTCATTAGCTTAACGAGGATATACGCAAAAAGATTTAATTTAGCGTTTTTTATCCTTTATTTATCTGGATGGCATGTAGATGTATAGCGACAAATCGTTCGCCAAAAAGTATGTACGTCGTTTAAAAACATTTATTGCAAGAAATCCCCTTTCTCGTCAATAATTTTTCATTCGACATTTCCAATTAAGAAATTTAATTATGGACAAAGAAATTGTTTGTTTAAGTACAGTAGAGTTAATTTATTTTTATCTACTTTAATTTTTTTTTCTTTTTTTTTTTTAAGTATCAGCTGATTCATCACGGATCGATATTAATGATTTAAACTTTTTTACTAAATTTCTTCGCTGAAGCTCGGCAATTTTCCTCATCAATACCCGTTACGATCTCTATCAGCGCACTTCAAAAACAGCAAATCGAAAAAAGTATAATATGCAAAGTTGAAGAAAAAAAGCAACCGTTTGATATTACCAAGCATCAAATAAGCTTAAAAAAAGTCAACTAATCGTTCAAAAATCACGGCGCAAGGAAAAACTTTTATGCAGTCCACTCTCTACCTTGCACCCGTACTTCACCAACGCATCATTAAGCCTCGGCGTGCCTAATCATTCCGGTCACGCACGCCGACATTCAATCAGCCGCTGCTGCGCAGCGCGTAAAACTATAAAATCGCCCCCGATGAAGTTCTTATCTGTCGCAGGCGCGCGCGTCACGTCTGCCCGTAATGGCGCTCTCGCGCGGGCGCAGATTTTCCCTTTATGAAAAGAAATTAATTATTTTAATAATGGGCGAGAGATTGCGCGCGTGAGGTATGCAGATAAGGGTCGATGCGAGATAAGAGAGTAAGGGGGATATGGTTGGAAATTCGATAGAAGAAAGTTTATAGATTGATGGTGATATGAAAATTCCTTTTTTATTCTATCGTATTTGTATAATTTTTTTTTCTTTTAAAATACATTTCTGTGCGATACTTTTGAGATTAAACTGATGGGTTCAACGGTTATTAAATTTTTTTTTATTTAATAAAATTAAATAATAATTTTTATCAATAATAGAAAAAGTATTATAACTTATTCGAGGATCAAATTATCAATAAAGTTTTAAACATAGAATTAGTATTAAAAATAAATAATCTAAGATTTAAAAAAAATGTATTTTAGTAGCACACGCAGTGTTACGATAATAATAGTATCTTCCTCTCATAAGCATTACCCACATTTTATGAAAAATTCAGCCTTCCTCGCTCGTATGATTAACATGGGAAAAAAGTTAAACCGCTCATAGATGTAGTACGCGCTTCGTATGATAAGACGTTAATTAAAATGAAAAGAAAAAAAAAATATACGTTTCAGATTGGCTGAAAGAAAACAGTGGTATATGATATACTAATGTACTTCTTCTCTAATTAGTTATATTCGACTTGCGAACGCGTTCCACTTATTATGCGATTCTAATTTAAAAATAATTGCGCGCGCTGCACTATATAGCACTTCTCGCTCATCGTTATATGGCCGCGACATGTAGAGCGCTACGTTTCATCCGCAGATGTAATCTTAAATTGTGAAATTTAGCTATAACAAACACGTTTGACTGTTCTAATTCGGAAAAAAAGTCTCTCGCGCGTCGACATTGTACTCAATTAATGTCTCTATGATGATTATACCAATTTTCACGCGGCTTTCTAGCTTCTATATCAGATTGAACTTAAGTGTGTCCTCCGCGGTTGCGTTTTCTAATTAATACTGTAATTTCTGTTGTTATGAACGCTATTTGTCACACTGACTACTTCTTTTAATACAGCTGTGTGATTAATATACTATGTAAGTTTAAATAAGTGAAAATTAGTCATATGTTATACGTAGAATGAGTAGATAAATGAATTTAGAGGATATCAGCGTATCTGTACTTTCATTCCATCACCCACAAGAAAAATTGATCAGATAGATAACTAATAACATTACTTACATAACTCAAGACAACCGCCCTAACCTAAAAAAACACCATAAACCCATCCCACCCCCTAATTAATCATCCTTATGGAGCTTCAACCCTCCCCGCACATAGACCGAACCTTAGGGCCGCAGGCGGCTGGCTATCTCATCGCACGCGGGGGCTTTATTACAGCAGCGTGCGCGTGCGCTCGGTTAGCAGCGAATAACAGGTCAGCCGGCGCGCGCGGCGGCGTTTGTTTCACCGCTAATTGCCACACACAGAGCGAGCTGGCGAACTCGCGTTTGACGTAGCGGGAACCTGCTCTCGTGTCCCAGAAACGTGCGCACGATCGCCGCCGCTGTGTATTGTACACGTGTAGTACTGAGGGCTGCTGCTGCTGTGCTTTCTTTCTCTCGTTCTTGAGAGAGTGTTCAGTTAGATGCGCGCCGGGGCTTCTTTTAGCGAGTTCTCGCCTTACGGTTGTACGTTTTTTCCTGTATATAAGTAGTGTTTGTGTGTGGCTGGGCATCCGGAGCCGAAATTTTAGCGTTAATGTATATTATGTAAGAGTGGAATAGGAGAATATGTGTGTGTATCTGGGATACACGCTTGATTTATTAGTTTTTCCGTTTAGCAATTAGCCTCGTTTGCACGCTCTCCCCCCGCTAAGTTTAGCGGGACGTTATATATTTTAAAAGATCAGGTGAAAATTGTAGTTTATTATTTTTAAACGATGAATATTAGCGGTCAATAAATTCTTGTACTTTCTCTCTCCGGCATATATGTGCGCGGCTAATTATTATTCCTTTCAGGGTGATAAATTTTGCGCCGGGATATACCTTATGGCTTTAAGACACCGGAGAAGATTTAAGTAACTGTGAGGAAGTGGTGGTAGCTTGTCATGTTGAAGGAATGGCGACTGTTTCATTGCTCGTTAACATAGAATGCACAATGATATTATTTTCAAGTGTTAAGTGTTCGACCGTTTCCCTAATTTGTTTTTATACTTAGCTTTCATATAGTGAATTCTTTCGGTCGGCTACAATTAGCTAAAATCTGAAATTTCAAGACTTGGCACAGTACTTGACTGTAAAAATCTTCATGGTACATTTCGAACAAACTATCTTAATTATAGTCAGTAACATTAACGCGAACTTGAAATTGCTCAATTGGTTCAATTGATTGCGAACTATGAATATATCAAATTTGACATAAATATACCTAACCTCTCAATTCAATACTGATAATTAAAGCTCCTATCAATTGCCTAACAATCCAAAGAACCAATAACGAGAAGACGAACCCCGTTACTTTCTTGGCTAGCCCCTTCCCCCAAAACCCTCACTACACCCACTCAATAACCGCTCACCCAGCAGCAGCAGCGCCCCCCTTAATCCCCCACTAATTTCCCCCGCTCTTTCTCTCCCTCTCTCACTCTCCCGGCGGTCGTTTCGCGCGGGCGCCTATCTCTCTTCCTCGCCGGTTAATAGTGGCGTAACAGTATTTATCGCCGTGGCATACACACACACGTAAATGCGCGCGGACAACAATGCGTCGTTAAACCGCCGCCGCCGTCGCTTCTGGACTGCAGCGCCGCCCTGCGGATGCGCTAAAAATAGCCCAGCGGCGGCGGCGCTGCAACAATACCCGGAAGGGCGCGCTGCCAGCCGCCCGGAAGGTTAAATACCAGATGCGCGCTCGGCCGTGCACACGCGAGGGCTTTAGCTTTCTCTATACGTCAGTCTACGTCTCTCTTTCTGTGTATGTGTGTGAGCTGTGCTGGGGATGTATGGCTGTCGTGGGTTGGGAAGGGAATTTCGATGGAAGCTGCTGCTGCTGCTGGCCACCCGCCGTGAAAACCGCCTCCGCATATAGCCGCGCCTTGATGGATCCTGGATTTTTCGTATATGCAGGAGGTGTTTCTTTTTTTTGGGGGAAGGAGGGATTCAGGTATAACGGTTGATGGGTGAAGCTTTAGCGCCGTGTTTCTAGAAGTCACCGGTCAATGTCAAGCTGAGGTAGGGGATTCTCTGGTTTTGTTGGGTTACTGTACACGTGAACTTGAAATATTAAATCTATAATTTCTGCTGCCTCGTGTGCCAGTCCCTCGTGGCATGTTTCGGAACTATTGCGTATTTCAATCAACGGTAAAAGTATATTACAATATAATATCAATGAGTTCTAAGAGTCATTCTTTTTGCAGTTAACCTTAACGACGGTCGCATAAATTACTCTGATTTCCAATAATAATTCATTGGTGAATTTCTCAATTTAATGGTCATCGTTGGGCCACTCTAAATCGATATATACTGGTAACAAAATTCGTAGGTTCATCAAGAGTATAATCGCGCTGGCCTATCAATAATTTCCCCTTAATAAACTGGCTCGATGACGTCGTAAAAGCGTCATAACTAATCTCGCTCGGCAATCATAAATTGCAAGGCTGCATTAACCGAGCTAGCACACGATAACAATAAAAGCCAGAAGAAGGGGGGAGAGACCCCAAAAAGTTAGCGACTCAATTAAGCGACATACATACCGCACCGCTGCTCCTATGCCTCGTTGATTATACGGGACTCGCGGTTTATGACGATCGTGACGAGCCGCTTATCCTCGTAAAACCGACACTTTTCCGTATTATCGACGCGGCCGTTAACGTGATCACGGGGTGATCATCCCCGTAGGGGGGGAAAGGAATCTATACTCGCCCGTATTGATTTAAATATCAATCCGGCAAAAATGCTGACGGTGGGTCGTTTATATAGGCTTCGGGGCCACTTAGGATTGTGGAGAGATCGGTTGAGGAATGTGATATCGAGGTGGTAAATCGTAGCCGATTGTGGATATTGTAAAAAATATTATCAATAGTTTGAAATCTTTCTTGAAGTAAAAAATTTCATAATTGTTTCATTAATTTTTTTTGATAACCTTTGATTCACATTTAAAATACACCATCAGTTCTCAATTCCAATACTCCGTTAAAAAAAATAATGAGTAAACCCTGCATGTCATAAATAATTTCTTTCGCGCAATCTTTTTCTTAACGAAAAAAAACCTCCATTTACACCATACATATCTGCAACTCGCACGGCCGCAGAAACGAGCGAAATTCCATTCGTCACACGGCATAAATTCTCATAAAAAAAGAAACAACTCCTCGAACCCGTCACTCGTCGTCGACGAAAAAACGCAGCAGTTGCACAAAAAATTCAATATGCGCCCGCATGATAAATACACGCACCTGCGCGCAGCGTGGAAAATAATTTCGAGGCTCTCGCTCCCCTAATGGCATACGTATACATACACACATAAAACAAAATCTCAGCGCGCCATTACCGCAAATCTCTCTCTCTCTCTCTCCTCCGGTCGGCTCCTCGTTCCAATTATTTCACCGAGTGATGAAGAGATACAAGGTGGGAGAAATTCGCGGCTGGCGACGATTTCAAGCCACGGCGGATGAATAATACGCGGTAATTAACGGACACCGATGCGTATGTATACGTATGTGTGTATCGAGAATTTGCATATACGATGCGCGGCTCCTCGTCGTTTTGGGACCGTACGTGTCCCGCTCGTTTATTAATTGGATGGGTTTTAATGTGTGTGTGTACGAGACAGAGAGAGCGCCTTAATCGTTTAACGACCTTTGATGTTATTATCGGGGGAATTAATTACGCCGGTAATGGACTTTTCCTACGGTGAAAACTGATCTTATCGTGACCGGAGATGTTTTGACGTTTTTTTTTCGTTCTTGGGAGAGGGGAGTCAGTCGATGCTGCAGATGTATCGATGCTGCTGAGGTTTTGATTTTTACGGTCGACTGATTGTTCTATAGATGCTTTCAGATACAATTAGTGATGTATCGTTATTAATTATTACAAATTATTGTAGCGCTTGTTAATTAAATATTAATAAAAAGAAAGGTAACTGTAGTTTTTTATCTGATGAAGTAATTAACGATTTTATACTGAACAGAAAAATAATTATAGAAAGTTCCGATACTTCCAAGCAACTATAATTAAATATTAAAAAAAATATATATGTATTTTAATTAAAATGTAACAAAAAGTTATCAAAATTTAATCCGGAATATATATATTGACGTTGTATTGTACACACAAATATAAAATAATGAGGATTTTCATCTCGGCCAAATAAACATCAAAGATTAAACCGTAATGTAATGTTTTCATTGTTCCCCCAAAAACCTCCGCTCAGCTTTTGTTACACAACGATTAAAAACCAGCGTCCACACACTTTTTTAATTAAAATTAAAAGAAAAGAAAAATCATTAACGTAACGGGACGCAGCGCAGCCTTTATAAATATTCCGCGCTCGTTCGTTCGACTCTAATGAAGGGATTAAACGCAGCCTCGCTTATATAAACACACACACGCATCAGAACGCGAAAAGGCAACGAGCGCATCTTCATTTGCGTGTTATTAAGACGTTGCAGCAGCATTATAGTTCACGCCCTGTTTGCAGCTGCACGCTCATCTAATGGGATTACAAAGGAATTGAAAAACGCCCCACCCCCGTACCTCACACGATTAATCCACAAAAGTATACGATTCTCGGTATTTCATTATCTCGGTTCTTCTTCTATTTTATTTATCTCGGTTGCGGCTTTGTGACTGTGCTAATGACGATGTGTGTATATGTCCCTTTGTCGGGTCTTGGAAAACTGCGCACCTTTGATTGCAAGCTTCATCGGAGGGACAAAACGCACTGACTCTGTTCGTTATATTGCACGCAGTTTGTTTAAAGATAAAACAACGTTGAATATTGTTGGTATATAATGTAATTTTTATTATTTTATGCATAAATGTAGAAGAACCCATTATCATTCTGGGTTAGCGCTAAGCAATTATATATACACCAATGAATTTTCCTCATCATACATTAACAGCACCGACTTGTCGGTATTCGCTATATAACCTAAAAATCCTCATACCCTTACGAAACAACATATATCGAGCGATTATGAAAGCTCTAATCTCGCTGCGATATCTCGAACACGTCCATCCTTATGTATACTATTGCGGATCTGCATCTCTATCTTTTTCTCTTGCGAAATCCTGGAAGCGCAGCTGTCGAGGAGCGAGCGACGTGTCGGGATAAATTCAAAGCAGCCAGCGCAGCAGTATACACTGGAATACGTAAGTGCGCGCGCGAGTACTGCATGATGAAACTCGAAAATCGAACGTATTCTCACTGAGAGCTGGAATTATGCGCATCCTTTTGCTTTGAGAAAGACGCGCGCGCGTGTGTAAAGGGAATTTTGAAACGTCAAAGTGTTGCGGAAATTTTCGACGTGTCGGCGTTCTCGATCTCGGAGATATACGGAGTTACATCTGTGGAATATGCACAAGTAGCGAGATTTTTCGTCAAGATGGCCAAAGTGCTGGGAAAATTTGAATAAATTCCGGTATTGTCGCTGCGACTGAATTTTAATTATAATTTTCAAGCTTATATATAATTTGACTGATTACGAAATAAATATAATACATTCCAATATCCCAAAACCTTCGAAACTGTAAACCTCCATCATCATCATCTTTCGCTCACCTCCGATTACCATAAACACTTGAACCCCCAACGCGTACAGTTCATAATGCGAAACCCTTCGCTCGCAACTCTATCATTACAGCGCTCGGCACACTTTTCGATCCGCGCTCTTTAGGATCGTGCACGCGCGCACGCGATATATGCGGGGGCGATGAAGCGGCTGCAGTGTGTCAGGAAGGCGGCCTGTTATGAGCTGCGAGCGCCTAGTTGCCCCGTCGAGCGCGCCGAGGAATCGAGTTGGTCGCGGTGCGATGAGTTTTTACGGGTTCATATGGAGATGGATGAGTGGATGGAGGTTGTTGTAGGTTTCTGTTAATGTGGACGAAGGAAGATAGAAGGTTGGAGAAAGGGATGAAATTTTTCGATAAAATGTACTAGAATAAATATAAATAATTTTGAAATTTGATGGGTTTAGGAAATATTATTCAATACATGTTTGGGAAATATTGTATTAAATGTTACCTATATAACACGAAAGGAAAATATTGTACTACGGCAAATGAAAATATTGTCCTACGCCTGTTGATATAATGTTTTTGGTGAAATTTAAAAACGAAATTACGCCATTATCTTGTATTTTGTAAATATAATATTTCAGAAAACTATGCGTATATGAAAAACCGGATATTATACTAGAGTCAAGCTCTGAAATTTATATTCTGATTTATCTCTTGAAAATTCATTGCATATAGAATTTTAAAATTACAATAATAAACATTGAACAAAAGTCCTGATTTATCAATAAATTTCATGAAAAAAAACTTATCAATCCAATGATATTTTCGAACGATATATCGTATACCGTGGAAAGTGAATATGATTGTCATTCGGTCGGATGAGAACGAGAAGTTTAATTAGCCGAGTAAACGCTCGCTTTATAAAAAAATATTCAATGTGTGCAGTGCTCTTGATTCAATCAGCGCGGAATGATGCGATCTCTTCAACATGAAAATAAATTCATTGGAATAAAAAACAAACATTGTGTCATTATTGAAATTATATCACAGAGGGAGCATAATAATATTGGAAATTCATTCATATTTTTAAAAATCCTTTGAACGACGCAAGAGATTATTGAAAATTATCTTCAAGCGCGTGGTTAAAATTTATAACGAAAAGCCGTCTTCAATATACGTTTCAATGATTCCCACATAATTATTGTACAACTACAATATTTCATTAAAAAAACATATAATCGAAATGCATGACGTAAATATTCTACGCCACTGGGACCAATCATCCCATCCCCGAATAATCAAAAAAACCTAATCTCAACCCACGTCGACCACCGAAATTTCCCCAGCCGGCGAATAATACAGTTACACGAACAACGGGGGGAAGAACTGGGCCGCGCGCGTGTATAAAACAAAGCCGAACGCGCGCGCGCGGCCAGATTGACGGGACGATAAGGGCTGGCGATTTTCGGCGGACAACAGTGTGCACGCTATATATATGTTGTAGTATAGGACGGAGATAGTGAAGCTTTAAGGGCGGCGCGGCTCTCGTTTTCGCGAGTATACACTGCCCGATTCGCTCTCTGTGTACACTGGATTTTGCCGCAGTCGTTTGACCCTTTTTTTACGCGCTGATCTTTGTTTTTTTTTCTGTCATCGGAAAAGTGCTGTCGGTAGTTCGACAAGGCATTTTTGGTCCTTCAAATTTTTTTCTCTGACGAGTGTGCAAAATATTTTGCTTTTGGTTGTAGGATTTTATTTAAAACAAAAAGGGGTTTCTTCGTAGGATATCTATAGATTTAGGAAAGAAAGTTTTTTTTTTACTTGAGAGGAGAGTTAATGCAACTCAATGTATTTAGGTAGCGTATGCTAAGAACTGTGATGTAATTAAAGAATAAATTTCGTGTATGTACAGCAATCTTTGAATATTCTATTTTCGTTTTAAAATACAGACGCAACAGAGTTTATCACAAATATAAACTTCTGACCTGTATAATCAAGTATTCAAAGTAATTTAATTGATGTAACTCCTGAATAGTTATCTTAAGGAAAATTTGATTCTGAATACAGTTCAAGGAAGAAACACGAATATGTCCACACTTTTGTTATATTTAGATATTAAAATAGATCGATGAAACGATCCGATAAGATTCTAAATAGACAGCGATGGGTATACTTAGTTTATATACTCTTGAGCGATACGCTCGTGCAAACGAATATAGTCATAACATTTCGTAGCCTTCGGCCAGGTCAATGTAATATCTGTAAGTACACATCGCATCGTATTTTGGTTCTCGAATGTTACTCGTTCCGCCCGTACTTTCGTAAATACATTCAGCCGCTGGATGTAAAAATATATATGGACGAGAAAAACTTTTTCAAATTTTAAATGCATTCGCTCAGAAAAATTTTCATTTCAGATAAAAGTAATTTATTTCCCACAAAAGGATATTCCTCTTGATTTTGGACTCAAAATTCGGTCTATTTGAACCAAA
>UXGD01002599.1:0-25075 GCA_900474315.1 Torymus auratus | reverse complement strand
ATATATCAATTTAAAGATAAAAGCTTCCTCTGTCAGATTACTCTTTATAAATTATACGTAGCCGTGGGAAATATTGAGATATTTTGTGTTAAACTTTTATTATATGCGGGACGTGTGGCGACATGGCACAGAGCCCGAGGAAACAGACCACGTGGTGCGTCCGTACTACAGTTACTCTTTCTCCTAGCGTACACACTGTAAAGTGCAATAGACTCCTTAAATTACATATTTATTGAATTTTGAGAATAATGTAACTGAACGTAATTTAATATACAAATACATAAGGTTTAATATAAAAACAATAAAATTTCGGCACAAGTATAAATAAATTCCAAATTTGAAATTTGATTTTTCCTGCCATAAATGTGCTGCTGGCCAGAGTCTAGTTCGCGCGCTGTCGCTAGGCGGCGGATCCCTTCCTTATGGCCTCACGTATCTAAGTAAGTTGTCTCGAGGGCATATAGGAGCGCGGCACATATCTTGGCAGTAGATGGTCATCAGCAACTATCGAAGTTTATAAGACAAGACTAGTATTGAATATTAAGGCAAGACAGAGTAATATCAAGATTTATCTTGCTATATCGTGCATTCCTAACTTATCAAAAAAAAAGTTCTAACAGTCACTACAGCTGACGACTTCATCTGTAAATTTATAAAAGTTTTTACGTTGAATAATTTTAAGTCATTGTATTTCAAAAATAATTAAGCTGTCTTCTAATATTATTTTTATAGTTTAATGTGGGAAATAAAAATATATAAATGCATGGGTTACAATAACGATAGAAACGTTAATAAACTATAAATCTTTATTCAAAGATAATTTAGATGCTGGGCATTATTCTATTAACATAGAAAATTAATATCATTTATTTTAATAATTTTAATAATTAAAATAGAACAATAATAACTATTCTTAATTGTTTTCCTGCTATTTTTTTGTATTATACACCGCAGATAATCATCCCTGTGTACAATAAATCTTAAACTTTTTTTTCGCTGCAGGAAAATGCATAATGAAATAGCTGTACTTCGTAGCATTATATTTTAATTCGTCCATAATATAATAGGAAAAATTTAATTTTAATCTATAAAATCTATACTATCAGGAGTCCCGATCACTTATTTAATTAACGTATACGACTCCAATTTTTCACAGTATTCACAGTATATAATACTCTCTAATCTCCCACGCCAAACCATTTGATTATCTCCAAACCTGAGCACTATTCTCAAAACCAAATTAGCACAGACTCAGCTGAGGAAAATATAGTCCGTAAGATTTTCGAAAATCACCTTGCACACGCGCTTATATATACAGGCAAAATTTAATTCGAATATATAGGCTATTACTAATCCCTCCGAAAGTTTAAAGCAGTACAAAATTGACTTTGCGGCCGAATTGAATTTCGAAGCCGCCGCCCGTCGCCGCCGCACCGGCAGACGCGCGCTCGCGCGCAGTTACGAAGTTGGTAATTGCTAATTATTACTTAGCCAAAGGTTCGTCTATGATAATTGAAAGACCCAGTTTGTCTTCTATACCACTATACGCGATTCGTTTGCCTCTCTCCGTGCTCGTACACGCGCTTAAACGTTCCTCCTCGTCGTCCTATGACAATGACTATAATCTCGTAGCAAATAAATTTCCCGCGTTAATTCCTCAGTTTTAACCGTAACGAACATATTCCCCGTTAAATTTCCTTCCGATTACGTTCCATCATAAGCGTCATACCTATCCATATAGTTATCATAACACCGACGATAGTCGATGATATCTCTGAAACGCTTATACTGTACTCCATCGCCGCGTGCGTTATATTACGGTATTATTTTTCAAAGCTATGAACGAGCGCTCAAAACTCGTTTTCCTTTGCATTAAAATAAGAAGAAAAAAAAGAAGCGGAAACAAAGTTGCCGATAAACCGCGCGTATAAAATCTTCCGAACGGTCTCTCGCATGCAAAGTGCCGCCCCGATAACGCGAATAAAACTTTACGTACGCACTCGTCGCAGCACGCGGAAGATAACTCTGCGCGCACCTATACATACACTTACAAACGAACAAACAAACGAAAAAAAAGAGGGAACGTCACTCGCAACGAGCCAATAAAATAATTTTCCCGCCTATCAAAGCCGAGAGTAGAACCTCGAAATCGCCATCGTCTCCCTTTCTCTCTCAGTCAGTCAGACACTAAACAAACGATAAAACTCAGACGCTCTCGCGAAGGAACGAACTGGGAGAAAGAGAGAGAGAAGACTGGCGCGGCGCACAAAAAGCAAAGAGAGCGCAGGCTCGACGGATTCCTCTCTCGTCTGCCAGCCGGTCGAAAAGTAGCAGAGGAAAATTGCCCGCCGCTACTGTACTACGGCCTGTCCACATATACATACACACAGACACATTCGACTCGGCAGTGTACAGTGCGTTGCTCGCAGCCCTTCGCCGTACGTATATATATATACGTGCGCGCTCGCGCGCGAAGGGGAACCCGCGCGACTCCCCCACCTCACTCTCGACGTCGTCCCCTGGGCCCGCGGCGAGTTGAGAGAGAGAGAAGGAGAACGGACGGGAACCTGAATTTCGAGAGCGCTGGCGCACGCACGCGTGTGGGGAGTGAGAGAGCGGGCCGCGCGCGACGGAATCTTGCGGAGCAGCAGCCGAAATGCGTTCGCTCTCTCTGTTAAGGTAGATCGGGGTATATGTATTCCGGCGGATTTGTAGATGGAAGTTTCGGGAGTGAAAATTACGAGAGGAGAATTCATTATGCGCGATGGAGGAGTATACGGCTCTGTGTTGGGTAATTTTTGCCTAACAACGCTAAAAACAACGTTTATATAGGTATATATATACCTGCAGCAGCGGAGTATATATAGTAGCGGTCTTATTAAAAGTTGCTCAAATGTTTCGCGGATTGCGCTAGAGTAGCCAAGGAGGCGTCTTTCCACAGACCCCACCGTGTGCAAGGTGTATAAAGCGAAACTTACGTTCGAAAAATTCGCCCGTTGTAACAATAAAGTATATAACTATAACCGTATTTTTTTTTCTCTCTTTCAACATTAGCATAGATTAGGTGTATACTACTTTTTTTTTCCTTTCGCAATCCTTCTGCGCGAGTCGCCGCAACGCGCGGGCTCGACTTATATATTGTTCGTTCCAATCGATACACGCTCATTTCGCTGCCGCCTCTCGCCCTTCCTCTCGTATACGATATATACACGCTCACGCACACGCCGAGAGAGGACTGTATGTATAATGAGGGAGAGAGAAACGCGATCGCGGGCGGGAAGATAGATGCCTTATTTTGCCAAGGGCTCCGATATGGGTTATGTGTGTGTGGGTACGTATAATACATGCACGCATTGAGAGACGCGAGGGTCGCCGCCGCCGCCGTCGTTGCTCGCGTGTATATATGCACAGGCTCCGTGATATATAGAATGTGTAATAACAGCGGCGGTGGCGCAATTTCGTGTGCGTAACAAATATGCCTCCGCTGTTGCTGCTGCTACTGCAGCCGCCGTGACTCGGGGTCCGCGTGTGACGGCTCGGGGATGCGTATATATGTATGTATATGTATCGATACCGCGCGCGAGCGTTACTGTTTACCGTCGGGCCGTTTTGCTCTTTCCGTGCGCCCGTCTGTTTACCCGAGATGGAGATTAAAAGAGTTCTTTTAAATCCCCCCCGTATAGACGCTACGTACATACACACGTGCGTTCATTCGTTCGTTCGTTGGGAGGTTTGCGCAGGTTGCCGGGACGGAGAATACATATGCGTATGTAATATGACGGGCGGAGGGTATAGTTTTTGAATAATGAAGCCCGAGATTATTTGTACTTCGCGTGATTGATTAGCACGCGCGAAGACTAAATTTAAATGTATAATGGGGGTTTAATTGTATACACACGGTAATTGAATGGTTTTACGGCTGAAGACATTGAAATATTCGCAGAGTTATGGGGCTTTTTATTACACGCGGGTTTTAAGCGATACTATATAATGACAATCGTTACGCTGCGTCGTAAAACGCGCTAGAATTGTCATGTAACCGTTTCGGAGCAACGTCTTCTCTCTGCTCCGAAATATTTTCCATCCGAAACATCTTAATTTTGCTACTCCGAGACTTATACATCCATTCCGATCAATGATAACATTATCACTATACTCGCCAGCATCATTCCAAAAAAGCTTGTAATCGAATCACGTGAAACCCACATTCCTAATCCCATCCCACCCTCTCTAAAAATAAAAAAAAACCCGTCATCCCTCCTCACTCCCTCTAGACCCTCGCCTCAGCAACAAACGCAACCAACGCTCCACTCTCGAACTCGCTCGAGGCTCACTCGCTCGCTTACTCGCCTCAGCTTGCTTATGCTCGCTCTTCGCCTCGGCCGTGTTGCCAAATCGCGAGCGCTCGGCATGTACGCACGGCGTTGCCAAATTTGAAAATTAGTCCTCACTGACTCTCTCTCCCGCGTCTTTTCTTCTTCTTCTTCTTCTTCTGCCGGATGCGCACCGCGTGCCCTCCTCTTCTACACATACACGCGCGCATCATCATTTTGTCTCGGCGTTCGTGGAAGCGGCGGCGGCGTGGCGTCAAAAGGCGCGACTATACAAGGGGGGAGGTTGAATTTCGGGAGCTGCCGCAGGCTGCATCGCGCGTGGGAGTGTGTATACGCACAGAGAGCACTTGCGCCAGGAAGTCCTTTGGCCAAGCGAGCGAGCGAGCGATGTCCTCCGGCTGCTGCTGCTGCTCTCGTCTTTCTCTCCTTCCTGTCGCCTCCTTTCCTTCTTCTTTCCGTCGACTACTATACATAGATATATTTCATACATGTGACTTCTAGACTCTCATCGGAGCGGCGGCTTTCTGGAATTTCGGACGATTATCGCTCCTCTAAAAGCCCCGAACTGCCGCGGCAGTAGAGCTTTTTTCTCGGGATCCAATCTCTCTCTCTCTCTCTCTCTCTCTCTCGGGCATCCAGAGGTGTTTTTTAATTTATGTGGCGCACAATGCGCTGCACTGCTGCTGAGACACGGCGCTAGGTACGCTGTGGGATAGCGGCGACGGCTATGGCAGTTGATGCCGCCACCGCCGCAGGGGCGGGTTGTGATCTCTGCAGGACTGGTTCCTGGAATTTCGGCCGTCTGTGGGTCCGCCGCATGTGGAGAGCGCCGAGGTTTTTTTCAGGGTTTTTGTAGAACAGAGTCGGTGGGTTATAGTGTTTGTAAATGAAAAGCAGATGTAGGGTAGAAAGGTGGCTGGGTGATGGTCAGCGGTTGGGTTTGGGACAATGAGAAGGCCTGGAATGTGTAATTATTTCCTATTGTTGATTAATAGGAGTAGTCGCAGCTCGTTATTGAACGTGCATGTGAGGTATTCAATGTTTGATTTTTGGGCCTTGAGGAAGCGCTGCTTGGATTGAAACGTCTTATACGATCTATATGTATAATAACGGTACAACGCGTTCCTTATCACGCCGAGTATCCGAAAAGAAAGTTTTGTACAAATTGACTCGGACCATCTGCTTTCTCACACACATTTCTCCAGCACCATCCAATCACTATAAAAAAAATTGAAACCACCATCGAGCAGCCGGCTACCACTCACCCTCGGGATAATACGCAAATGCACGCGCATATATATACACGACTACCTATATCGAGGCGAAGAAAAAAGGACCCTGGCAACAACAACAAGAACCTCGCTCACCGACGAAATAGCCGGCACTTAGGCTTCTCCTCTCGCTACGCCAAAAACTAGCGGGGGCGCGCACGCGAAATTAACGAGTGTGTGTAGCATACATCCCGCTCGCTCGCTCGCAGTTGCACGCACACCTGCGCGCGCGCGCAGGCCGGCTGATTATTGGGTCTGGTTTCCCTCTCCTGCTGTCAGGCAGCAGCAGCAGCCACTGCTCGGGGCCACCTGTCTCCCTCTCTTAGAGACGCGGCGCGCCTTTTCGCTCGATCGAACGGGGTTAATCGCGTGCGCGTGCGAGTATATCTGCGTGTGTATGTGTCTGTGTGGACGTCGTCGTTGTTTTTTTTTCTTCTTTGCTTTAAACTTCGGTGTTGTTTTTGGGGCTCGGAGTCGCCAGCGTTCTTCTGGGAGGAGGCGGGAAGGATAGACGAGAGGAGAGAAGGTTTTGGGTGAGGAATTTTTCGGGTCGGATGTGTTTTATATATATATGGGTGAGTCTGGAGTTATTGGAAGGAGATGAATTTTGGGAAGACGGGATGTTACATATCTCCGGGGAAATGAATGCGCCGGTGCAGGAGGCTGGAAAGTACTTTCGATCCAGTACATAAAATCGAACTGTAATTATATAATAAAATAATACATTATAAAAGGTGCATAGACAGAGTCTCCGTTACACTCAAACCCCCGGTTCGAGAAATTTACGGAGCCGAATCAAAAGGCGGCCAGCCCCCGGTGTATAGACTTTTTATTCCTTACGACTCCTCTCTCTCTCCTCGACATCTGTGCTGCGCCTCTTTCACTCTCAGCATGGGTCCCGCGCGACTCCCGATTTTTTTTCAATAAGTATCTCTCCGCGCGCACCATGCGCTCTCAGATACATATCTTCTGGGAGGTCTTCTTTCTCTCTCGATCCCTCTCGTATATCGAACTACAGATATGTATGCCACGCGAAGGAAAACTGTCACACGGGTTTGAGTAACGGGCAGCACCACCGACAGCGGCATGCCGATTAATATGCATCGAATCGCGCTTTATCGTTTCATCGTGTATATATATATTCGAATCTAGCGCGCGTATACGCGAGTATGTATTTACAGGGAGGTGGAGGGGGCGAGCGCGCGGGACAATTTTACTGCGGTTAAATGAAAATACACGCGCGCGGGCGCCCCGAGAGTTCATTCAATATGTCTGCGGTGCAGTGTGATGCGCGCCCCCGCTGTATTATATATTGTACGCGATGGGATTGAAATTAATGACATTGACACCGGTAGCGTGACGATTAAATAAATACATTTCGCGGTGACGGGGTTAATTACGGGGCGACCGCGCGCGACACCTTGTTATATACCCTTTTTAATAAGCCTGCATGGAAAATCAAGGTGAATTCGGCTCTGAGATATACTTCGAGGAAAACTTATTTGCATTAGCGCGGGTGAATAGGAGACATGCGTATCGGATCCGCGCATATGCGTGAGTCTCGGCTGGTATATATCCTATAGCAACGAACGAACGAGAATCTATATAATACCCCACGCAAAATCCGAGAATTCCACGTGTGCGCGCTGGTATATAAAGCCACACGTGTTATCCTCGCGAAAGATCACACACAGCCTTCGCATCCTCCGTATACCGCGCACACACATGTACTTCCTGCGTATACCGAGAGCAACACGCGGGAGGGATATAAAGAAAGCAGCTCGTATTCGTATATATATATATGTATACTCTCGTGTATATACCGAAAGAAAGTGGAGGAACGAGCGACAGGTCTGAAGTTTTCCCGAACTTTTTTCCAACGACTATCCGACTTGTTTTTTTCTCCTCCACCTTCCTCTTCTTTTTCTTCTTACGCGCGCGTCCTTCTCTCTATCTTTCTCTCACCCCCCTGCCCCTTAATCGGGCCGTTAAACCCGAGACGAACGACTAGGGGGGCGACTAGGCGTCTGAAATTCGACGTCGCTGCACATGCGGGTGGCCGGCAACGCACATACATATTATACACGCAGCATGGGAAACGGCTCAGTGGGGAGGGGGACGGAAGAGAGCGGGGGACGACGTGGAGTGAAAAATCCATGTGAAGTGGCCCCGAGACGAGCCGAGGGGGTGATGCGCGCCTGAGGGTGGGAATATACGTACGTACGTATATAAGGGGACGTGAAGTGCATTCGCGAAGAAGAAGCAGCAGAATAAGGAGAAGGAGGAGAAGAGTGGAGTAACGAGGAAACGATTTTTAAACGGGCAAAGACGAGGGGCCGGAAGTGTTGCGCTTTTTTTCTCTCTCGCACTCTCTCGGAGATTTCTTTGGAGGTCGTAATGAGTGCAGAGAGTGGGATAGAGCGGCGGGATATACGGCGGTGATTGGATTATTGGACGAAATTGACGGATTAACGGCGCTCTCGCAAGTGAACGCTCGTTACGGCAATCTCCATTTATTTAGAATATAACCGTACGTGCAAGAGAGTACATATGTAACCCCGCTCTAATTCAATTTCGTCTTTCGTCTAATTCGCGAGTATGCCCGGCTGTATTATCTACATGTACGTGTAATACGTTCCGTCAATTGCATAATTTCGCACGCGGCGTATTATCTCATAAGGGAGAGTAGACCGGACCCGTCGCTACACACACTCGCGCGATATATTTTTACGCTATTAATAATACACCTATCTCCGCAGTCTTTATATATAAGCACAGGCACGTATAGGCTCTGGTGGTGCGCATCGGAATACCCCTTTTTCTCTTCTCCCCTTTCAGCATGAGCACGGAGGAAGGAAAAAAAGACAGAGAGAGCTAAGAATATTGCTCCGGAGAAAAAGAATGTATATATACGCGGGGCTCGCGCAGTGGGCGCTCGTAAACGACAGTCTAATGAAACTTTAGCAAGAAATTCTCTAGTTATTAA
Source organism: Torymus auratus (assembly GCA_900474315.1). Classification (NCBI taxonomy): domain Eukaryota; kingdom Metazoa; phylum Arthropoda; class Insecta; order Hymenoptera; family Torymidae; genus Torymus; species Torymus auratus. Next base: position 16,484 of record UXGD01002599.1, on the reverse strand, counting down.
AAATGTTCCGCGTCTAACGGCTATAGTGTGTGTGTGGAGCGCGCCGGGGCTATAGTTTTTGTTCGCGCCGAGGCATTTTCGTAATTAAATTTCCTTTTAAATAATTGAAATATACGCAAGAGCGAGGGGTTCTCGCGGCGATTGAACCGTCTTTTAAGAATTGTACGTAATAATACGCGCGGTGCCTAATTAAACCATTTTTCTTATCGTCTGTATTATTAACGAACATATATATAGTATAGTGCTCGCGGTTCTGAATTTGAAGCACATTATAACGTATGAGTGCACATATTCGATCCACATGTACACGAAAAAAAAAGAAAACGTTTTTTCGTGAAATTAATTTGTGCGTCTCATAATAAAACATTCATGGCGCCGTACCCGCGTTCATTATATACATTTTTCACACGACACTTCCGAGCGATCGCCATTCGCGTCACTCGCTCTTTAATGAGTTTGAAGAAAACTGAGTCACTTGAGCCCATCTCTCTCTCTTTCACACCAATGACGAAAGCACACATATATAACGAACACGGAATACAAAAATATTTGTCCCCGCACTCTCCTCGTATAAGACACTCGAGTCAACTGATGCAGACCTAGGCATGTACACATATCACGCTACGGGACGAGGGGTCGACGACGCACAATGAGATTGTTATTAAACTAGTATAAAACGCAGAGGCGACCGCGGCGACGGCGGCTAGTCAATTGTTCTCGTGATGTGTGCGCGCGCGGCACGATTAATTTAAAAAAGAAAAAACGAGCGCGCGGCTAATAATTTTGTGGGAGCCGCGCTCGCTCGCCTCTTAAGTGTCTCTGATATCCAGCAATTGACTTTCTGCTCTCTCGCTCGCTCGCGAATTCGCGCTCGAACAAACAATTCGCGCTCATTAGTCTACACTGCCGCTGAGTCGGTTCGTTCTACATCCATATTAGAATGATATATGTAGTTCGCCGCGAAATATACATTCCTGAAGAAGGACGAGCAAAGGATTTTTTTTTTTCAAATGTATGAGAGATTTTCGGGTGTAAGAAATCAACCCATTTTTTTTTCTCTTATTTCCCGACGAGTACACTGCTATAAACACTATATAATATACACACGCATGCACTCGGCTTCGTATATGCGCTGCATCGTCAATGTATCGCACAATCGAGTGCTTGCACTCGGCAGTGAGTTTCTTATACATATAGTCGCGCTAGCGAACTCGAGACTCTCTCGTGCATGTGCATATATATACGCGCGTACGTCATCGTTTAAAAATTCCAGCGCGATCGTATATACATATATACATATACTCACATAATATAGCCAGTAGTGCTCGCTCGCGAAACGAGAATTTAATCCCCGTCTCGGATGATCCGCTCGCGCGACGGGGGAAATCGAGAGCGAAAGAGAAGAAGACGAAGAGAAGAAGTTACGTACGTTATACGTGCACACATATACACTTATATATATACTCTCTCACGCACACGTCTGCCGGGATAACGGGGCGCGAGCTCGCTGGCGACGGTCGATCGAAAAGAGATAAAAATACGCTCTCTCTCTCTCTCTCGCGAGGAAATAATGAGAGCGAGCGAGCGAGACGTATAAGACAAAGTAGGTAAAACGGGAGAGGAAGAGAGCACGAATACTACTACTACTATACGTTATAGGTACTCGTACTCTCCGCCGGTCCGAGAGGAAGCTCGAGAGCGCGCGATCGAGGGGCTGCTGCTCTCCGCCGTTGTACATATATATAGCGTGAGAGCGAGATGGAGATAGAGGGAAGCTAGTAGCGTATATATATATGTAGAGGAAGTCGGAGCGAAAAGGAAAAGGGACTGCCGCTGCTGTATAGTGGCACTGGCGAGCGCGAGGCACCCCCCGAGAGAGCTTAGGTGGCATTGTAATCGATTGGAGGGAGATGCGGGGGTTCCCCCCTCTATATACCGTGTGTGTATGTGTGAGCCTCCCTCGCAGTGGAGCCCGCCGGTGTATATATGTGTACAGCGGGGCGAGCTAGCGAGCGAGCGCCGTTACTCATTGTCTGGCACCCTACTACTCTCTGGCCCGCCGTCGCCGTGTGTGCATAGCTATGCTCTCGGGGAAGGCGTACGTACCTACCTATATATATATACACACGCCTCGTCTATTGCATTGTGCGAGAGGGGGAAAGGGGGCGAGAGAAAAGAGAGCCTGCAGCGCGACAGAGAGAGAGACTCGTTAGGCTGCACTGCACGCACTTTACGCGCGTACGTGTGTAGCTATATATACACGCACACATATACGAGTAGAGCGCAGGCCGCCTACTGAAAATGGCAGGTGACGCTTTACGACTGCTCCCTCTCTCTCTCTCGCAATGTTATTCAGCGCAAGTGTCTCTCCCTCTCACGTACGTCCGCTCTCTCTCGCGCGCGCTACTCCTTCTATCCGTCTGTCTGTCTGTCTGTCCACCCGTCCGTCTGACTCTGTCTCTCTGGCTGTCTCTCTTTCTATGATGTTCCTCCGAGCCGCTGCCGCAAGAGATAAGCCATCGCTCAAAATTTACCTATGAACTTGCGGCACGTGCACGCTATATAGCGTAGGATATATAATAATGATTTATTGTCGCGGATGCTGGTTTTACTGGTTGTTTGATAGAAAAAAAGGAGTATATATAGACGAGAAAGAGAAAAAAAAATGAAAGAAACACGAGCGGCAGGTTCTGCGAGTCAATTGGAAATCCGGTAATTTCAGTCGCGCGAAGGCGAGGTGTATAGCTTGCTAGGTTGGTGATGTATGTGCGCGTGGTAAAGATTACGCGCGCGTGTGGCTTTTAGTTTATTACGATGGATTTCTGCGGTCCGCGTATGTGTGTGTGTTGCTGTGTGGATGCGGTTTTCCTTTTGCAAGAGAGTGAGAGAATGTGGGTGGGTTCGACGAGGTTTATTCTATCGGTGGCGCTCGTAAAAAGGATTGTCGATTGAATGCGGACGCGGGTGAGAGAAAGAGCGAGGCGATTTTTTTTATATACACCCAACGTTTGCTTTATCACTTAAGAAGCCCTCGTACAGCGGCCATTCATCCGACGGTTTATTGCGATAATTGCCCTCCATTGAACGCTTTATTAAGTCCCCAACGCAAAAAAGGAAAGGAGGGAAAAATCAGTGCCGTAGCTCTATATTACGAGCGATTTCTTCATTCATTCTTTTATAATGCGGCGCTATAACCGAAAGATTTTTCCTCAAAATTTACATATCGTAAAGCAATCTTTTTTTCGCGCGAAATTCCTATTTATGTTCCTCTCGTAACCAATCGCATGCACTATGGCAATGAATCACGGCGCTTGCGAACGCTGAGTAAAAATGGTAAATTTCGGGCCCCGTACATAATTTACGGGAATAAGCTTCTCGGGTTCAAAGGCGCGCCCTCGCTCACGCCAGGTATATATACATACGTGCGGATACACCCTCACGCTCGCAGGGAAAAGTCCAGCGTGAAAGGAAGAATTAAGAGGGGAGGGAGAGAGCGAGCGAGTTCCTTTCTTTGCCCGCCCGATCCTTCTTCTTCTCTCTCTCTCTCTCTCTCTCTCTCTCTCTCTTTCGAGGAGCCGTCGAATAAGGGGAGGAAGCGAAGAAGTCTTTTCGGCGTGGGATATTTAGAATATCGAGAGCTACGAAGCCCCAGCGCTTCGGGTGTAATGAATTTATTAAAAATAAATGTTTCGAGAGTAGTCATTTGCACGGCGCTCTGTTGTAATGGCTCTGCGTCGTGTAGTTTGTTTTTATTTTTTTTAAAAACAGGAACAAAAAAATTGCCCGAGCGTGTGGCGCCAGTCGGATCGAATTTCGGCGGGGCTTTTATAGTCGGGAATAAATGTATTTTTCTTTAATAAACATTTAAATTGTAGGGGGGTAAAAAAAGCGCAGAGCGAATTGCGCTCGTTCGTTTAGAAAAAAAGAGTATTTTTCATTTGTATGTAAATAATAAATGTTTGTGCCGCCTGCATCAGATAACTTATATCGGTGTTTTTATCAAGGAAAGCCCCACGCGGGCTGCGCGAGCTCGTGGAGCGAATAATATTTTTAAACGCAAAAAAAGAAAGAACAATAACCGTCTCGTCTTTTTTTTTCTTCTTTTAATTCCCCGAGTATAGGTACCAATGGAGCGTGTATCAAAATCTGGAATCGTCGTGGCGCTGAAAAACTAATTATCGAATCGTTGCGCGCGCGATCGACTGCTAATAAACGACTCACCGAAGAGAGAGAGAAAGAGAGTGGGATGAGATTAGCTTTATCACACTGGCTCGCGCAGAGAGAGAGTGGAGCCTCGCTGTCGCGATAAACTAACAAAATATTGATTCTCTCCGCTCGATATTTGCAGTTGGCTTCTGCATTGAATGACTGGCGTGTGTATTTTTTTAAGCGACTCTCTCGCTCGTTCGCACATATAATATATACTACGCCTTTGCCAGTTGTTCTTGTAACGTTTGAATGTGTGATGCGTATGGGAGAAGGAAGCATAGCTGGTCCGAGCTACGAGGGAGAGATATATCGTTTAATTGCACTCATCCGGAATAAAACGCTTTCATAATCGAGGTAGGGAAGGAGGGAAGGGAGAGAGAGAGAAAAAAAAATCGTAGTAATGACCGGTAAAGTGGGTTAGTACTGATTGTTATATAGTACCGAGAGCGAAGATGAGGATGCGGGTGCATTGAAAGAGGGTGAGAGAGAGAGAGAGGTAACGGAAAAAAGCAATAATATATCCGTGTGCGTAACGTATCGTATGACAGGGGATTTATAAGTCGCGACGAGGCATGATTGAGCGTTACGAGATAAAAATTATACTCTTTTAGATATATCCTCTCTAGACTTATTCCCTACGAAAGAATTATTTTCTAAAGCAGAAAGAAATATTATTTTTATAGAAATGTTAAAAAAAGCAACGTTACACAACTCGGTTGAAACTTGAAATTCCACGAAAATTATTATAAAATAATCTCTCCACACTGATGATAAGGATTGACAGTCGCAACACAGCTACACTCTGTCGACGTCTCGGTGGGCAATTCACATTACACTTTTGTTACCGTAACCACATTTTCCCGGAACCGCTTTTGCTAACAATTTAGCTGGAAGAGAGCACAATCGTTCTTTTTTTCTCTCTTCTCTCCTCTCCTCAGCCTAGATCTCTCGCATCTCGTGACTTTCAGTTCCCCTCTTGAGCAAGGACAATCTAGTATAGAGCGCACACCTACACACACAGACACACACTCGCAAAGACTTTCGCAAAACCAAAAAAAAGCGGGGAGCATCGATTATAGCAGCCCGAAACTTCAGACTAGAATTTCGGCAACTTTTTCCCTCTCTCTCGCGTCATTATAATACCTACGGGGGAAAAAGAGCACACGAAGACGTCGTCGCTGCCGCGCTCTCTTGCCCAACGACAATTGCGCGGATTACACCGCTTGCGCGCGGACGCGAAACGCGCCTGGCCTGCCTGCCTGCCTCATAATTACAAGTGCGAATAACATGGTCAACGTCCTCGTTTCAGCTTCCGCCTCGCTGCGCCTCGCCGGCGAGCGAGAGAGCTTAGCCGATTGTTAATCGCGCCGCTCGCGTTTTAAGCCGCAGCGGCCTACTATCGCACTGATAGTACTATATATAGCCAGTGTGTGTATGTGTGTGGACGTGCGTGAGAGAGCGAGAAAGAGGGTATTATAAAAGCGCAGCGGCTGAACTTTGCACCCAAGTGTCTTTTTTCCCCGGTCGCGACGATGAGGTTTATGCTAATTCGCGGGAGCTTCGCCGCGTTTCTTTTCTTTTTTGCGAGTATATATAGGTGTACGTGCGCGCGCTAATGAGGGAGAGCATCGATGCTATATATTAAGTGTATAAAATATTTAGGAGGGAGAGAGAGAGAAACGCTAACTAGGATCTATAGCGCCGGCATAACATGCATTTTTCACCGCCTTTTGCTTATATACTTACAATGCGTATAGTATAAGCGTACGACTGCTGCATGAGACACGTGCCGCAAGGTGTCTCATTCCGATATACAATGTCGCCGAGAGCTGTCATGTGTGTACACCAAGTTTCAGAGAAAAAGCTTGATGTGCCTCATTTGCATTTCATCTTACTCGAATTTCAATCCAGCGCGCGCGAGATAACCACTCTCTACGAGAGAGAGAGAGGAAAAAAAGGAACGGACAGCGTTCGATTGAATAACCTCGGCCCCGCGCATATAAGAACGATATAAATTCCGCGAATAACCTATAATTACAGCCTCTCTCTCTCTGTCCCTCGGACTCTCTGTCGAAAAAAAACTTATATAAAAGTCGAATGTACGTATACATGTATACATCACACGTGGACACGTGCACGCGTATATTGCAAAAGTTTCCAGCGCTTTTTGAAACGGTCTCGCGCAAAGACTCTTCGCGAAATTATCATTTAGAAATATATATATTCCTCGCGTCTATGTATATATACGTGATATACACAAACAGGCAAGCGAGAGCAAGAGAGAGAGAGAGAGAGAGATTAATTCATACGTTCTCGCGCATAATACGCCAAGTTAGAGAATTATTATCGTCGCGGCAGCGCGTGCGCGTGAGCGAGCGTTTATCGCGCGATTATAGGCTGCCCGCATTGATATACGCGCTCGCGCGCAAAAAACTGGTTAAACGCTCTCTCTCTCTCTCCTGTTCTCTTGCAGACTCGCAGCGTCTTTAATAACACGCAGAGTCGGCCAGCCGCGTCTTCTTCTTCTTCTTCTCCCTCGTCGGCCTAAAATCTCCTTTCGAAAAAAGTTGCGTCTGTGTGTATATGTATACTCTATTCGCGGATCTCTCCCTCGCTTAATTCTACTAATTACGGCCCGCGCCCCAATCAACCTGCCATTCACCGTAGCGCAACGGCGGCGGCGGCTTCTTTCTCTCTCCCTCCCGCCTCCAAATAAAACGCTCGTTTGCCCTCGCCAAGGGATCCCCCACGCACATGTATATCCATCCACCTACCCTATAACTTTAAAAATAAAAAAAAAGAAGGAAAGAGAGGAAAAAACACTACAACTCACCGGGGCTATGAGAAATAATGCAGCGCGGGCAGGAGAGCATCGCACACGCGGCGGCGACTCGTTAATTTCGCTATATAATATGCAAATACAGAGAACCAGCCAGCCAGCTAGCTAACGTATATATGTGTATATATATAGGTACCTACCGTGCGGCGATAGGGAAACTCGCGCGGGCAAGGCGAAACTTTCCGAAAATCAATACGCGCGCGCGCGCGCGGGCATGGAAACGCGCGCGTAAATGAACCAGGCGGCGGTAGAGCGGAGAGGCAGCTGAGCTCTCTCATGCTGTGCCGCCGTGCTGCCTCGCGCAAGTCCTACTTTTCGATTCGCACGCGCGCGACTGTGTGTATATATATGTATACGCGAGAGAGTCTAGCCGGTCGTTGAATTTTTAAGCGCGCCTGTCGCGACGCTGAAAAAATAAGGCAGCAAGCGCGCCACGGCGAGACTATGATAAAAACAATCGGAGCGGGAATTCGCTTTTAATTGATGGGGCGGCTCTGAGAGCTCCACAATGCATTATTTCGCGAGCGCTGCTGGATTATAATAGAAACTCCCGGCGCTATATACTCGCGGTTATAGTGTAGTACACTATACGTCCGTGATGTGTAAATAAAGAAGGAGCGAGGATCGGATTTTCTTTTTCTTTCAAAAAAGCTACGTCGAAATTTGATCGAGTTATTTGGCCGTTAATGAATTTTGATTAACATCGATAAAAGTTGGCCCCTCCCGCAGTATACCTATATATATACGCCAAAGGGGGGGAGGATAGAACGTTTTACTGTTACAGGTGAAATTAAATTACTAAAATATTATTAAGGCCTCGGCGGCGCGCGCAGCTCGGTCGGCTATAAAGTTACTGCGCTACCCCGCGCGCGCTTCGGGCTTTTACAATTTTCTGCCCGATAACCGGGTTAAAAAAAAAGAAATTCAATTTCATTCTGCACAAGGGGGAGCGATGGTGGTTCTAGAGAAAAAAAATTATTTTTTACCCCCCACGAGCGCGCGACATTTAAATTTCATTCATTAGGTTTAATAAATAGTACAGAGCCCCACGCTCGCGCGGTTTATTAGAGAGGGAGAGAGCGTAGATGAACGTCAGTTTATACGAATGGTTGTATAGCGAGCACACACCATGGGTGGAAAATAAATAACCGTGCGAACTATATAAAACACTTTTGAAATAGGAACAAAAGTGCGACTCTCCGCCCTGTGTACGCGTCTTTTTCATGCTCTTAATAATAGTGGCAAATATAACGGTTTGATTGAATTTCATTCAGGATATAGCTGTGTTGTGGCGTGTATGTATGTGCGTGGCTTGTGTGGGCATGATTTTTGCGAAATAATGAAGGTTCCGCCGTACGAAAGTCTCGTCGATATATATACGTGGTTAATATAGAGTGCTGCGTGTGCTACATATCAATCGAATGCATTTTTTTATAGCTTAAAACAAATACAGCTCCTTTTCGTCCTGCCTTTATACCATTTTGTTGATTCATTTAATTTAGTAACTTTGATTGCGTGCATACACTTTGGAAAACAATTCCCTGGTAAAAATGACTAGAATATTCTATATGAAAATTGCCATGATAACACCGAAAACATTCATGGAAATGATAAAAATAATATAATAGTATAGGCAGAGTTTTCGTTACAAAACCTGATCCCTGGAATATTTAAAAAATAATGCAATTAATAATGCAACATCAACAACGAATGAATGAATGAATGTATATATGCTTTATTTACAATAAAAATCATGCAAAACGCAACTAACCCTCGCCCCTCTTTCTTTTCTGTTTGCAGTTGACACAGCTAAGGCATCGTCGGCGTCGAGCCCCACTCGCATCGACTCACACTCACGCATCGGGCAGTGTCGGCGCATCTGGCGATGCAACTGCGCGCCGAGGACAGGCAGTAGCAGCAGGAGGACGCGACGTCGTCTACATCGTCGGCGGCGTGGCAGCGGAAATTCCGCCCCATGAATAAATTCAAGACTCGCGCGACTTCCACCTGTTTCTCTCTCTCTCCCTCCCTCCACTATGTATAATACATGCGCAAGCCCTTTCTCGTTCGTTTTATCGACGCGCACGTGTGTCTGTGCGTGCGTATGTGATGGGGAGATACATCGCAAGGGTCGAGTAATTTGTCGCATGTGTGTGTGTGTATGTGAAGGGAGAACGAGAGGAAGAGGTTGTTGTCGTGGCCGGATAGGCGTGCGAATTTTCGTTCTAGCGAGGTCTATCTATCTTTTTTTATTATACATATACCAATGCGAGAGATGATGAGGGTGTGTAGACTGCGACCAGACTTCAGTACTAATGTGCGCACACTACTTGTTTTTAGAGTGTAAGCGTTTACGCTCGCGAATCTTTTCATTCTTTCCTTTCTCTTCCTTTTTTTTCTCATAGTCATTCGCGCTCATTGTTTATCATTATCATCGTCTGCCGGCGCTGCGCTCTTTGTCGCGAAAAGGGAGGAGGGAAAAAAGTGCGAGCGCGCGAGGCTGTAACGAGGCAATTACCGTAAGAGCGAAGATGAGAGGAAAAAGCGAAACATTGGGGCCGCTAATTTTCGAGCGGGGAGTGTGTGTGTGCGTACAACATCACGTTGTACGACCGACGAAAAAGAGAAGAAGAAGGAAAAAAAGCGTGAAAGAATCGCCCGCGCCTTTTTACTTTTGTATGTGCGCGTATACGAATGTTTCCGTTTTTCTTTATCGCGCGTGTATATTATGTACGGGGCGGCGTCGACAACGCCGTTCTTACTTAGCGAATTAGCGAACGATCGAACGGAGAACGCGCTCTCTGCACGTATACCTTTTTTTTTCTCATTTTAGTTAGCTAGGCGACACAATTTGTTATATGTTATATACGTATAGGCTATACGCTACCTCGGACTGTAGCGCTCACTTTTTCGATTCCTTTCTCTTTTTCCTTCCTCTCGCGCTCGCTCTCTGTCATTCGTTTTCTCAACCCGTCATTCCTCGTCGTTGTCTCTCTCTCTCTCTCTCGTTGTTACCTGCGCGTTAGTCATGTGCGATTGTAGTTATTTTCCTATCGTTGCGTTAGTTACGATTACTTGCTGTGTGCGCCCCCCACCTAGCGTGTACTTGCGACACGCGCGCAAGCGAGCCAGCAGCTGTTTTCTTCTTCGTCGTGCAAAAGAGAGAGACTATCGATGCCAAGTGTGTGCGTGTGCAACTGCTGCTACTGCTGTTATAGCATTTTTTTTATAGCATTAACCCTTTTGCGAGCTCCGCGTTTCCCGGGTGATATTTTTGTTGATACCGGGGGGAATGTTTTTTGTATAGGCTTTGGGGGGGTGGATAAATTCGTGCGTCTTCGCGACGATGACTGACTTTGTATGTATAGTTGCTAGGACACGTGGCTTTGTTGAATTTTTTTTATTCTGTGTTGTTAGGTAGCGAATTTTTTATAGAATAACGAAAAATGATGTCACGTTCAGGGATAGATATTAGGATTTTTAGGTATTTTTGTTGCGCGAATGAAATTCGACTTTTTGTTATGTGATTGGTTGACTTCTGGTTAATTTTTGATACTTAGCTTTTTAAACGTTCGAATCGTATTCGTATATCATCGAACGCGTTGTTCATTGTTTTTCTTATTTAATTATCGACAGTAGAATCCGCTAGACTTCTACTTTAAAATCTTTTTTACAACACGTTCATTTTTGTTAATAAAATTAGCGAAAATCATCGAAACGATGTGCCGACAACCAAACGAAATTTCATAAGAACCAATTCCATTTTTATTATTCAACGAAACGAAAACAAAAAAAAAGAAGAAAAATGAAAAAAGGAGCTATATACGCGCGCGACAACGAGCCGCTCGGCAATATACTTTTTATCATAGCAGCGCAAAAAGCCGGCTGCCTCTCTCTCGTCTTTTAGGTCTTTCCACGCGCGCGGGGCTAATGAAAGGGTAGAGCGTCGTCGTAGTCGTCGCCATCGTCGGGCGGCGGCACATAATTTCGCGAAACGCGCCGCGTCGATGCGCCGAAGAGTATAGCAGCGGCAGTAGCAACGCTCGCACACACACATACACTCGCGCGCGTCCACTCGGCTCTTCATTTTTCGCGTTTTCTTCTCTCTTTCTCCCTCGACGTTTTCCCTCGGCCGGCGGCGGCGACGGCGCTCGCTTTTAAATTGTCGGCCGAGGTAGAAAGAGAGGAAGGGAGGGGAGCAGCGTACACTCTTAACGCGAGTCCGCGAGGTACTTTTTTATGCAGAACGTATTCGCGAAGGAAAAACATCGAGTTCCGTTAACGACTTTTTCTTGCGGGGTAAAAAGAGGGAGAGGATATATATATATATATGTATAATACGTACGTACGTATACCTACATGTATATACATGCACGTAGGAAGGAGCGGACGAGCTAGTGGGGTGCGGGAAAAAAGGAAGGAGGCGAGTGAGTGGGTGGGAAAAGCGCGCACAAGAGAAGGAACCCTTTACCGCTCTCTCGTATTTTCCTCCCTCTCTTTTTTTCCCTTTCGCGCGCAGCACTATATACCACTCCCTCTCTCTCTCTTTTTTTCTCCCCTTTATTTCGTCTATATCGAGGATCGAGCGGCCGGCAGGAGCGGCAGCAGCTCTCCGGGATTCTTTTCCTCGGGATTTTTTCCTAGCGCGCTCGCCGAAGGAGGAATAATTGCTCCCTCTGCGCTCGCGCGCGCGAGCTCGGAGCTTCCGGTTGCGAGTGCTGCAACAATGCCGGAATGAAATGTGTAAGGAAAGAGAGAGAGAAAGAGAGAGGGAATGAAAAAAAGTGTAAAGGCACAGGGAGTGAGTGAGAGAGAGAAGCGCACGTAAGACTCGCGCACGCTCCACGCATACATATACAGACACACACGCGCACTCGCGCGCGTATCGACCGAAAAGCCTCAGGGCCGTAGAGGAGAGAGCAGCAGCAGCACTCGCCGTTCGCTGTGTGGTGCCTCGCCTCACCTCGTGTGCTGCTCACTGCGGTGTGTATACATATGCATGTGTACGCGCGTTCGTATGGAAACGAGGGAGAGAGAGAGAGGCGCGGGCGAAAAATACACACACGCGCTTGGTATAGGAAAATAGGCCATGTTGAGGTTGCGAGTCCTGTCTCTCTGTGTGTGGGCGGAAAATCCGCACGCGCGTGCGACATCGTAAGAAAAAAAAGAGCGAGTCGTTTCCATCATTTTCGCGACGGAGCTGCGCTGCAAGACGAAGCCGTTGGATTTTCTTTTATATAGATATATATATGTATACGAAAGCTCACCATCGAATGTCCACCCGCATTTTTTTTCCACATTCGCTCCATATTACATATACGTACGGATATACTTTTTGTCCACCTCTTATTGCTCCTCGTTTTACAAAACTAGTCCTTCGCGCAGTAAGTAACCGTTCAGAGCAGCGTCGTCGCGTTACTCTCCGGACGCTGTATATATATGATAATAAAAAGAAAAAGAAAACGAAAGGGAATGCATGATAATGCGTATACGAAAGTCCATCCGAGACGCGCGACTACTACTATTATATACAAAGAGAAAATATAGCCAGCCCCTACTCGCTGCTCGATATTATTATTATTATTATTATTGTCACCAGCGTCATTATTATTATTATTATTGTTATTATTATTATTATATGTACCGCTGCGAAAATCCAAAGCTCCCACGCGCACTGCACATTTTCTCCACATACACACCTACCTATATATATATACATACATACACCAAATAACGTCGACGTCTTACGTAACCCCGGCGGCGGCGCGATGAGATTCATCCGCGCAGAGAGAGAGACTGCGCGCGTACAAATACAGCACGTATACGTAAGAAGAGAGTACGTATAAGAGAGTATATGCATAGGAGTTTGTTTTTAGTCTTGTATACTTGCGTTTCGTCGCCGAAAAAGCGTGCGTATACCGAGACAAGAGAGAGGGAGAGGGAGAAATTATATGCATCTTTCTCTCTTTCTCGTCTCTCGGATGAGCTTAGCTGCTCGCGCGTTCTTTGTACGATAGTTTGATAAGACAGCCGCCGACGATATACGATCGAGAGATAGAAGAAAGAAGAAGAAGAAGAGGAACTCGAAGAGACAACGACACTTATGCATTTAGTTTGCGACTAGTTTATACCGTGTATAGAAGCACTGTTGAACAGCCGTGTGTATATGCATGCGTGAGTGAGTGCAAGAGAGTGCGAGAGAGAGAGAGAGAAACGCGCTCGGTGCCCCTTCGGCCTACGGGCCTGATCTCCGCCGCCGAGCGCGTATATATACATATATATGGAACGTCTGTGTATGTGTGTGGTGCGAGTGAGCGCGTTCGTTCGCGAGCGTTGTAGCACAGCGCAGCGCAGAGCAGCAGCACAGCAGTGGCAGCGGCAACGCATTTATGTAACTGACAATGAGATAATGTTACGATGCGCGATCGATGCGGAATGCCGAATCGAGTTCTCTCTCTTCGCGCAAGACGCGTATATGTATATGCTCGTGCGTCACAGAGAGAGGGAACGAGTGAATTTACATGTGCGTAGATGCAGCGAGAGAGTGTAAATAACGAGAGAGAGGAGAGAGGAGTAGCCGAGAAAAAATGCGTATATATGGCGTGCATGTGTGGATAACGCGAGCAACGAAGCAGCGACGACTGTGTGCCCGTATGATACCCATACGCGAGAAAGTCGAGGCATTGCGAGCGCGATGTCTGTCTATCTGTGCGTGGATACCCCTTCCTCTGTGTCCGGCTACTCCGAATCTGTGTATGTATGTGAGTGTGCGAGAACTAGGTACGACGACAATGATGATGATGACGATTATGATGATTATGCATATATATATAGCGAATTTCGCCCGGATGCGCTGATCGAGACTTTTGATTCTTCATCTTTTTTTTTTGTTTTTTTAATGTCTCTGATTTTCGCTCATTGAATTTCCTTATACCGTCTCGCGTATATAATTGTAATTTGCATTGTAAATAAACGACGCACTATTCTCACGGCGATACTGCGAAGATACCGACGATGTGTACATGTAAATATAAAAAAAAAACATGAAAAATGTTTGTTAAATATAGAATATGTTACGTTTTCTAAGAAAAGACCCGACCAGTCTTATCATTGACTTCTGCTTTCCCACGCCTATATAATTCCACGTTCCTTGATTTCCCAATGGAAAGTCCATGTAAATTTTGTTTGGATTTTAGTTACTTTTCTTATTGAAGATTCGTGCGATGATATTTTTCATTGAATACTTTTAATTTAAATAATATCAGTTTGATTATTAAACATATTTTTTTTTCTCAAATATGATTATATTGCGACTCCGTTATTCCTTTACTTGTACATAAAATCACATTTTTATCTTGCACGTTTTATTTTTATTGTTAATTAAAAAATCTATATTATTACAGTAGTAAATTTATATTTGTAGTCATTTTAATATATTTATAGTATATATTTATACTACAATGCGATTCTCTCATGATGAATATGTAACGTAAGTAAAATCGAATGTCTGTGAATATTCATCTCAACGCGAGTCTAAAAAGTTACAAAAAACTATATGGAAATTGAGTGATAATATTTTTAAGTGTTATCTTCTTTTCCGAATAAGTGAATATTAAAATGGCAGATAAAAATTCAAAAATTCAAAATACTTATTGAATACAACAAGACGTTTAAAACACATTATAAATGATTTTTTAATTCTGCCATAGGCCATATATATTGTTAAAGAATTTACATAATTATGTTCATTATGAACTTTTTCTGAAAATGTTTGCCGTCTGGGCCAGGTAGTTTCCATAAAATTTATACGAAATAATTTAAATTTAGCCCATAATCAAGTATTGATTAAAACCATTGCTAAACTTCACTTCTATACGATATAAAACATAGCATTCGCCCAACATAGGCCCACTAATTACTAAAAGTTCTATTGACCTACACAAATGCACTCCACGTACTTCCAAGAATGAAGTAATCAAAATAATGCATGAAATAAAAATATTTTTTCTCCGTATCTCGTATCTTCTCTCGCTATCGGTCTTGCCGCCGGCCGTTATTTTTTCCACGCTCATGCCGACTCTTGCTCGCTCGACTTTCGTGCGATGAAGAAGATGCTATATATATACATCTAGAGAGAACCGGCGGAATTACGTAAGGTCCGGTCGATCGTGCACGCGCCTTTTTGCGAAATTTTTTTTTATCTCTTGATTATACGTCTGCTCAAATATATATATAAAGGCTAGCTTTATTCCTTATGTACGTTCGTACGTCTCTATATACTTCGCGCTCCTCCTCATTGGATAGCCAGACTCCTCGCGCTCTTTTTCTGCGCACGCGAGCTAAAAGTATATCGGCTAGACGTAACTCTCTCTCTCTCTTTCTCTCTCTGCTCATGCTGCTGCTGAAACGGCGTTTTTTTCGAGGCGCGTGCGCGTTTTCGCTCCCTTTTTGCCGCGGTACTTGTACGCTACTGCGGCGGTATATATAGTGTGTATAGAGCCCGTCGTAAAACGAAAGATTCAATAATTTTAGCTGGACTTTTGACGAGAGCCTGAAAAAGTTTACTGAGGATTTAATCTACATGGTGGGTATTTACCGGAGAGTGAGAATATTTTCTAAGTGTGTATAATATGGATTTTCTAGGATAATAAATAATCCTCATAAATCAAGCTTTGTAACAGTGAAAAACATTTCAAGACAAAAAATGTTCGAAAAAATGTTTTTAAGGCGATATATGCCTATATTTGTCAATTTTCAGAAAATTTTAATGTAAAAGAACAATGTAATCGATCTGTGAGGATCTTGGCAGATAAAAATCGCCAGAAAAATCTCTAGAAACTGGTGTAGGAAAATGTACTGAACCCAAACTTCAGTAAAATTTGTCTAGACAGATTTATTTGATCTTTTATGGAGATTCTCCTTACATTATACATAGGTAAGTAAAATTAACTGCACTACTTCGGATATTTCTACTGCGTTTTTTTTTTCGAAAATATGTTTATGTTATTTAATTAATTTTGAATTTAATAACTGTAAAAAGAAACCGTGTTGAAAAATAAGAAGTGCGTTTGGAGTCAATTAACCTCTAGCTGTTGAAAATCATCGAATGCGTGGTCTAGGTGTTCGCGGTGGCCGATGACAAAATCTAGGTGGTGCGCTGCGTAGTTTGGTGCGTTAAGGTCTCAGCGTGCAACTGATAGGTCTATCAGGCGTTCGTGGTGGCCGATGGCGGAGTCTAGGTGGGACGCTCCGTAGTTTTTTACATCTCGAATGCATTCCGACACTATAGATGCAAAAATATATACATCTATAGATGCAACAAACTACGGAGCGCATCACCTAGACTCCGTCATCGGCCACTCCGAATACCTAGATGATGCAAGGAATGTGTTGCGACATTTAGACACGAAAAACTACGGAGCACACCACCTAGACT
>UXGD01002598.1:0-25108 GCA_900474315.1 Torymus auratus | reverse complement strand
TATAACTTAACATTTTGTAATCGTAATACTTTATCGAAATAATCATAATAACTAATTAAATAAAAACAATTATTTAACGTACATAAAGGCGCATTTTTATTAATTCAGGGAATGGGTGCGCCACCTAGCGGCAGCGCGTGAACTAGGCTCTGGCCGGCGGAATATATATAGCGGGAAAAATCAAATTTCTAATTTGGCATTTATTTATACTTGTGCCGAAATTGTATTGCTTCTGTATTAAACCTAGTGTGTTAGTATATTAAATTACGCTCAGTTACATTATTCTCAAAATTCAGTTAATTTGTAACTTAAGAGTTTCTTAAATTTAAACACATTTTTATCAGTGAATCATTTGAAAAGTATCAAAATCCCAGGGGGTACGAAGTAATCACAAAAAAGGAGCTACAGAAACTTGAGACAGTGAACGAATCAATCTTCTTATATTAAGGACGTTATCCGGCTCAAATTCATCAATATCGCAAAAATTGTGATTTAAAAATATTATTTATGATGGAAACCTTTCAAGAGTCTTCATACACTACTCCAAAAATAAAGAAAAATGTCGGTGTAAGATAAAAGGTGTCAATACTATATTTAAATAAATAGCACTTAAACGGTGTGACTATATATAGATATACAAATAACATGGAGTAAGTACAATTGTTTTACTTTTGTGACAAAGTTAGTTTCCCCAAGAAAACTTTAAAAGATCAAATAAAGGCTTTGCTCTTAACAATGCGAAAAGAAGAATGAAAATTCCTTTATTTTCAATAGTCTGAAAACTTTTAGTGGCCCTAAATCCTCAGAGCCGTTTGAATAATACAAGCCAACGTTAAGAGTTAAATTAAACCTCGCTTAATCTACCAATATACAGACAAAGAGCGGAGAAGAGGCGCGGTATATATATAAGAGTCGGGTGGCGAAGAAAACGATAACTAGGACAAAGAGATTCGGGCTCCTGGGTGTGCGAGGCGCGCACGCGACACAAGAAAGAGACAGAGCCGGCATAGGCAGCCGGCCGGAAAATCCACGAGGGTGCGAGAGGCGGCGGCTTCACCGAAGGGGAATGACGCGCCACGGCGGCGCTCGTCATGCGCTCAGCGAAAATGGGCCGCGGGACAAAGAAAGTATGAGCATCACGCGGCGCGCGCGCAAGACGGAAAACTCGTTGCGCTGCTGCTGCATGATGCGTCGCACGGGGTGTGTGTGGAATATGAGAAACGTGCGCGCGTGCGATGATGGTGGAAAACTCATGACGCGCGTCGAAGGCAATGTACAGAGAGAGATGTGAATTATTAGCCGGCGCGCATGTGCGTAATGTGAGAGAGAGAGCCTGCGCTCATAAAAGAGATAAAGAAAATAATAAGGGATGAAGCCGGAAAAGCCCGTGGGCGAAAATACTCGTTATCCCGGCCTATATCCTCTCCCTTTCACTTTTGTCGCGTGGGTGACGAACGCAGACACGTAACGCACACACACACACATACACACGCGAAATTTTCTGACCACCAACCGGAGATGGCCAATATCTTTCAATGGAGCGGCAGCCCTTTGCCACTCGGCTTTCTCTCTTTCTCTCGCTCCTGCCATTTACACGCCGCAGACGAGAGGGAAAGCCAGGGTTATGAAATTGGTCGCACTGGATATTGCGAGGATTACCGGCCTGGGATATCTCTTTGGCGCGGCGTGGCGATGAGCTGCTGTCACTGCTATATGCTCTCTCGCGCACTTTCTCTCTCTCTCTTGCGGGCTTTTTCGAGATTGCCGCTGATGATAACGCGCACCGCGAACCGACTCCTCCCTACACTCGCGCACCGGACAATAGAATAACGCCTCTATGGTAATGGGCAGGTCTAGCTGCGCGCGAACGCTTTCATGTAATGCTCGGATTCATCGGATCTTTTTTTTTCGCACAGAGGTACGCGCGCGGGCGTGTTTGGCTCTATGATAGCGGCGATTACGTGATGGCCAAGCGAGGCGATACGAGGGAGGAAATCGCGACGATGTTATTGTCTATAGAGAGGCGGGGGACGGTGAAGAGGTGATTTAATGAGGAGCGATTGTTCCCCCGACTTTTACGTAATTTTACGACTGAGGTTGTATTGATATACCTACAGATTGACTCTGAGCCGAGAGAGAGAGGAGTTTCGATATGCAGCTCCAATATAGCAGCTGTTGCGTATACAATGACAGGTTTATTGAATATATCGATAACTTATCTTTCTATTTTATAACAGCAGACGATTTTCAACTTTATTTTCATTCGCAATCAATAGCATACAGAAACATTGATATACTTTTCTTTGTCTATTAGACAATTTCAGAATAAAGTCATAAAAATAAAATAACGAGCCATCTCAAGCACCCCAAAGATTCAGATCTCAGTCACAAAGGATCCAAAAGCAAGCAAAGATTTCCTCCTCCTCCTGACGAAACTTTATCGTCCTGAAAATTTTCTCGATTGATTTCCACACGCGCTCTCCGCACGAAACCCCGCGCCACGCTTCCGAAATCACGAAACGAACGAGGCGTTTGCATTGTGCTCGAGTGGTTCCTCTCTTTCTCTATCCTCTCCGCCAGTGGTAGGACGGATACTTCGTGAAACATGCCCGTAACCGCGTAAATCAAGTAGTGTCCACCCCCTTGCTCCGCTCTCTCCGCTCATCCCCGTTCGAATTAAGGATCGGGACGCTCAGAGCTGCGGAGATTCTCGCAGCGCGCGGCAAATGAGTCGTTCAGAAAGCCCGCGGTGATTTATATTTCATCCGCTGCTTTCATTATCCCTCTCCCTCTCTTTCCTGCGACGACGCGCTTCAAGAGCATATTTCCAAGGCGTGAAAAATGCAGAGGCAGCGACGGTGGCGGTCAGACCGTCGTCGTTGCCGAGAGAACCTCGGACCTCGTGAGGCGAGTGTGTATGGGTATACGTACGTTACCCTCGCGATGTCGTCGAAGCCCGATAAATAATTCAGCCGCGCGGATGCATAGTTAACTTATGCGGACGCTGGGGATTAAGGAAACGACTTTTATCGAGGAGACGACGAGCGCTCTCGACCCCCGCCCCCTTCTCCTTCCCCTTGCGTAACTACGGCCGGCCAGTCCCTTGACCGCCCTCCTCTCCCTCTCTATCTCGGGCTATATACGGCACTGAAACGGGAATCATGCCCGTTGAAATCTTTATGCGAGCGCGTCTTCGTGACTACTTAACCCTTGGCTACCGAATTTATTGAATAGGCACGTGTGTCGTTATTTCCGTACGGTTATAGTTGCTGGTGGCGCGGTAGATATTATTCAAAAGGGGTCGGTTTGAGGCGATAGTACCTTTGGGAGTATACGTTATTTCAAGTTGTCGAAACATTATTTAATAAGTTATTTTTATTGCACTATCGAACCTTTATCGTTATTGGACGTGTAAGTTAAAATGACAGGGTTTGTATAAGTTTTGTTTTAACGATATTTATATTTTTTTTCAATAAGTTTACAATATATGGTGATTTAACAGTAGAATAGTCGAAATCTCAAAATAGTATGACTCGCTGCAGATGGGTATAAAAAGATTTCATTGCGTCGATACGACCATATAGTAATAGACTCCTACGTAGGAGGTGCTGCCATCTACACATTGTAGATATCTTTATTCAACTACTCATTTGTACCCATACCTTGCTTGTAGATATTCTTTTGTATTATTTTATTCTTGTTTTATAAATAAACAATACGAATATAATATCTTTCGGAATATTTTTTGTTAAGTGAACAATGATAATTAGTATTGTAAAACTGTGATTCTATTAACGTTATTTTGATAAGAAAAGAAGATTTTGAATGCAAAATAAAATAAAAAAAAACCGTTGAACAATATGAACATAAATAATATATCAAACAATACATTATTTGATAGGACCTTGAAAATGTCTCTTCTTTAATGCACATTTACTCACAGCGAACTTTTCAATCATACAGTCAATGAATCAAAGTCCGGCATTTTCGGTAAGTGCACCACGCGTATATAGATATAAAACAACGGAAGCCTTTGTCTACACGCGCACGCACGTTCGTATACATATATACACACACCTACACCCTGCAATTGATAGGGGAAAATTGCCTTCTTGAGATTGACCCTTCGTTTATCGCACGCGGGCGCGATAAGAGATTTTTCCTCGAAAGCAACGTGAAATGGGGCAAGACAAGAACCAGGGGAGGACGCAAGTAAGAATGCACTCCTTTGTTTTTGGGGTGCGAATATCCATTATATTGCTCTATGTGTGGCCTATGCGCGTGTGTATACGCACGGTACACCATATATCTAACGGTCGCCACCGACGCCCCTGTCGTTGAACGTAAAATATTTCGACGTTTTAATGGCTAATAGGTTTTAATGGAACTTCCCCAATGAGCACGTGACCCGCGAATACGGAAGAAGCCGGGAGAGAGAAAGAGGGAAGGAGAGAAAGCGATAGATCTCGCCAGGAAGCTGGTCCTAATAGGCTCGAAGTCGTTTACGCTCGGTCCCGATAATGCACGACTGCGAGGATTTCAATTGCAGCGCCTACGCCACGCCGCCGTACAACCATCGACGCCAGTGTAATCGATACGCTGCTCGTAAATTACTTTTATTTTGCGTTATTCTAACTGTGTCGAATTATAGTAGCGCATACTCGTTGTTGTATCTTTATTTGCGCCTAGTTCTATCTTGATTTCTACATGAGCGTATATTATCTAACGTGTAGAATTTGAAACACGGAGTCAAGTTTCATGCCAATTATTGGTTTAATGTGTAAATTTAACAATTAAAACAGTTATTTGAGACGACTGTGGAACTTACATGAAACAAAGTAATAAGTTGTCATTATCAACACAAACAGCTAAAGTTATATTAAATAATTGATAAACTAATATAAACTAGTTATCACAATCTTAACAAATAAACTATTAAGCTATTTTTAACTGTATATTTTTATTATTTTATCTAAATATGTCAAATTGTGCGAATATTATTAACCATCATTTAATTAGTAACTGTCAAATTAATTCTTTTCTCTGTGTATTAACATTATTAATAATAATTAAATAAATATATAAATAAAAATAATTCTGATACAATCTAAAACACAGAAATTTCTGATTGCATAACATCAATTTCGGCTGGTTGTAACAGAAATAGGGAGCTGCCGTACGAAAAAAGAAGCCCCGCAGCATACATCATTTTTATGCTCCACCTCCATTTCAGCCAGACCTTCGGTGCTCGCATTTTTTTCTTTGATTGAAGCGCGCGACGTAGGATTTATCGGAGATATCAATGTAATTATTCGCGCTCGGCCCCGTATTCGTCTGGGTGACAAATTGTCGGCAATAACGTCAATAACCGTCGACAGCATTATTTCAGTATTTCGTCTGGACACGCCGTTCTTCGTCCTCCCCCACGCATGACCACAGGTCTCCCTTATCTCGAACGCAGCAATATCCTATAATAATCAATATGTAATTCTTGTCGCACGTTCGGCTTTCTATTTCTGGCCCATATCATTTCCTTCGGCAGAATAAGAACCTTCGTGTGTGCAATTTCCTTGTAAATTGTGGGAATAGCTAGAAATATTTTATAGTGCGTGCCATTTGTTAAGAAAATATTATGGCAACTTTTTATCGCGTCGCAATCACAGTAAATTGGAATAATCGTAAATATGCATTCGTTTATATATACATAAGGGCATTATTTAATATGAAAAACTGCTGCGCATTCATTCGCACTTTTAGCTTCCTCGAAGTTAAGATCCATTGACTTTGAGATTATTGTATTCGTCATTATTTAATTTTCTGACTTGATGATTTGTAATATATGGTCACGTGAATTGAACTCGAATATACTGTTTGATTTTGGTTGTTCAACGAATTGATAGATATTAACATAATGCATTTAAAAATTGCTTTATTATCGTTATAACTATAAAATTATAATTTTAATAACACAGAGGAAAATATCGTATTATCCCGTCGATTCATCATTCGTTACATCGATTTCCACCACACCACCATAATGGTTTTCACCACATTTTTAACGGTCTAATTGAATTTTCACGCTACTTTTCTCGTAAAAATTTCCCCCGTATTACACGTTTATTCACAGTTGCAAGTGATCGTTAAATATTCCACGGGCAAATGACAAAACCATCTGTTCGAATAATCCCCACAAGATTTATAACGAGTTTTCGCTGTAAAACTGGCCACCCGAGTTTTCCTGAAAGTCGCGCAAAGTGCAGCTAATTTACCCATCACTTTCGATTGCACGCTTAATTTGACGCTCCGCAGCGCCCTTCTCTCTCGCGTAGCTTATAAACGCCATTTAATGCGCAAAGTATACAACAGCGGACGGCCGTGCGGCAAAAGCTTGTAAAACGTGCGCGAGCATTCAAACAAGATTGATGAGCCCCAATATAATCTCTCTCGCTCTCTCCCTCTCTGCCAGCAACCCGGGAGTAGCAGCAGCAGCAGAGCAACAGGCGAGAGAGATAGGCCGTCCGGGACGCATTGACGTGACGGATATCGCTAATGATATTGATGTTGTATTTAGCGGCTTTGGTGTCCTGCCAGTATAGTCGATTCGGGAATAGCCTCGAAATAAACCGGTGCACCTGTTTGTCGAAAGCGCGAATTCGGCCACGCGAGGTTCCGCGGCAAAACACACGCATATAACGCGCGAGGACAATCGGTATACATATGAGATATAACGGCCATTCTGTTGACAGACGCGCGTGCGTACCATCTCATCCTCCCCATTCCAAAGCTGTGCATACGTTAATTGATTAATACTATTCTGGCGTTGAATAAGTAAACTAATCGACGCAATGAACCTATTTACCGTGCGGCTGTACTGGCGGAGAGCCCCTTCAATTAATTCGAGTGCCGCTACAGTGTTTTAGTTTTCCTTAATTTGTTAAATGTTTGCCGATGAATTGAATTAGCCGGTGTGTATTTTATCTGTAATAACAAGAAAGCTTCTGTTTAATAATTATTATAGACGTATTTCATGAGAAAAGGGATTAATATTTATACGTAATAATCGAAAGTATTAATATTAATAATAATGTATAAACGAAGAATGATTATTCAAATTCATGGGTTGTTTGAAATGGAACGAAAAAATGAGAAAATAAGAACTAGGACAAGCATCCCTTGTTATGACTGAAAGGGATCCACTTAATATATTGGCCGTAAAAATCGGTAAATACTTCAGCACAAATCAATAATCTCTGTTTGGATATTCGTAATAGTTATCCGTATAAGTATGATAAGTAGGCATTATAACAGTATTACAAACAGATGTGTCTTTAATAATCTTCGAATAACAACGCAATCGTGTCTATAAATAATGTGAACAAATCCTTTAAAGTAATAAACGTCACTATATACAAGCTTCTACAAGTCGTATGCGATGCAAGTATATGTATTTTGCAACGCTCGAGAATATCAATGCTCATTTTACGACTCCTCTAAACAATATTGCCAACAAAAAGAATTGCATTCTCTGCAACCTCTGACACACGTCGAGCAAATTAATATTCAACGTTGGTACTGAGGTTCATCCTAATGATTTCTAGGACTGTACCCATCACCGGAAAAGTCTAATAAACACGGCGATGTGCACGCCAATCACCGCGTTTTCATCTAATTAAAGGAAAAACCACACGCTTATTAACGCCGTAAATTTTCCAGATCAAATCTGATCTCGCACCCCCTCCCTCTCCTATACACGTATGCGTGCCTACAACCCCTTACTATACTAGTCTCGTCGAGCTTATTAACGAGGCGTCGCGTCGCGTTCGTCCAATCAAAGCAACCAGCAACGCGTATCCTAATTCTTGAATTACGTCATGTTAAACCCATTGTCGGATATATACTACCGCGCGCGTGCATGTATACGACAGTGGCGCGCGCGTATGACACATTCCTTTCACAGCTTCCCCGCCTTATTAAACGGGGAGTAGGGGGATGGCGCGAGACGCGTGCGCGTATATCGACGTCGGTGGCGACGACGACGCGGGAAATCCTTTTCTTCGGTCATAAATTTAATAATCTGCCAGGCGCAAATACGAAACGGTAATCCCGTGCCTTCGAACTCCGTTCACGTATAGGTTGCGGCGACGGCGGCGTCGATTCCCTTTTTAGTCCCCTTTTTCCTTCCCTCCACGCGCGCACACACACGCGTATCACGTAAGGTCCGCCCCATATTTTTACCCCCGCGACGACGGCGGAGGTCGAGGCGTCGATACCTTATGTATATATATACATACGCACACGCGTGGTTCGTCCTACTTCGGTCTGCGACCGTTCGTTCCGAGAAAATGTGCGTCTACGCGAGGGTGTCTGTATGTGTGGGTGGATGGAAGGGGATCAGAATACATGGCCTCTGGGCAGGACGATGATTGTGTGTCGATGGCCGATGAAATAAATTTTGAGGAGGCCGCCGCCACCGTTGCCACCCTAAAAATTGCGTTAAACCTTTTATCGAGTGAGAGAAAGAGAGTGAGTTTCTCTCGATTGGGTTAAGGAAATTTTTTCTTTCGGCTTTCGAGGATAGAGCCTTCGAGGTAAAAAATTGATGTGGGAGTGGGTTGTACAACTTTATTTACCGAATGTTTTTACTTATCTGTTTATTGGCGTGTTCTTAGATACAATGATATTTTTCTTTTTTTGGAAAAGTGGAAAATGTAATTTGTATATTATTTGTAAATAATTGAGCGTGCATTACAAACCATAACCCTTATACTGATGCATAAACAGATTTGATTGCTAAATTCAATTTTTGAAGCGATTCAAAAGTTGCGAATCTACTTTTATAAATTAAAACTTTCGAAATTATCGGAACAACACAAATATCTTGGCTCAATGGGACAGCAAAATATATAATAAACCTGCTGCTTACCACGTGAGTCATCAAAGTATCTCTACACTCTTTCCGCTACCCACCTCGATACTCATGCCCTCCTTTTCTCTCTCTTTCCACCAGCATCATTCCAAATCCGCGTAATTTTCAGCGCCTAAAAGAGGCCGCTGGCGCAACACGCGGCGCTTTAGCCACGACCTCGCGCGCTCTCCGACACCAACAGTCCAAACAACGAAAGCGCGATAATGGGCACAGCCTAATCGCCGCAGATCAATTATTAAACGGGCGCTCTGTGCACCGGTTTTTCGACTGTACATTTTCTCCCTCGTTTTACACGGAGAGCCGCATATAAAACTCGCTCTCGTCCGTTTCTTTTACGAGTGGCCATGCGGCAGTAAAAACCGCCGTCGCAAATTTTACGGCCTGCGGAATTTCGTCACCACGTGCAGTACCGCCTGACGCAGGATAAATAGTTTATCTGCCGATCGATATAGCATTTTCAATTTGCAGCCTCGTAATTCGATTGCATAAACGCGCGCGCCCGATTAATAATCATTTCAATTATTTATCCCTTTTTTCGCAAGCCGGCCTATAATCTGCGTATATATATATGTATGTGCACATATACATTCGCGTATAGTAACAGCAGGCGTTCGTCTATAAATTTTGCGCAAAAGAACTCGGCGCGACATTACCACAGGGGTTCTTTTTTCACATTTTTCACGTAACTATATATAGATATATATCACACTACGCCCCGGTAGCGTAAAAGAAAAATATACAAACCGATTCTTATCAAAGTATGCTGCGACATTACAGATATATTATACATACACTCTGGCTGCGTCGTCGCTCTTTACGATTTTTTCGCGTGCCTCGCGTATTAACCTAATGTTCGTTATGGCGCGTAAAAATGCCTGCGGCGGTCGTGCGACAATTACTCCGCGCGCGCGCAGTGCCATTAAGGAGCAGATGGCTTATACGGGCGGTGTACATGCTTGCCTACTTGTACTACATGTGTATAGATAAGTGAGAGAGAGAGAATACGTACGCGCACGCGTGTGCGTGTGTATGTAATCGATGCGCCTCCCGCTGTCTCTCGCTCGCTATATATACGCGCGTGTTTCGTTACGCTCGCAGCCAGCGCGAACTCTCACCGAGGAGAGTTTAGCACGTACTGTCAATATTGGTCTTGCGCCTCCTCAATCTATGCGCTTTGGCCTTTTGTCATTCTAGCCGAGTAATTGAGAATTTTCCGGGATGGTAAACTCCCGTAGCGGTGAGGACTGCGGGGCATGGAGTGGCTGCCAGATTAACTTTTTGTTTGATAAGTGCTTTTCGGGTTCGATTAAGAACGTGGATGAGGTCTTTTGGCACTGACATTCGGTTTTCGGGAGTTTTGCTGAAGGCTTCGGGTTCAACAACGAAAGCAATCTTCTGATTATATCTAGCATCAAAAGTATATCAAGTCTTTTAAATGTTTATCATGTTCATTAAATTAAAACCATAATTTCTATTGAAAAAAAATTTCTGTCAAAAAAAAAGCACGAAGAATTGAATTGGACGCCGAAACGTATATAAATCAATACTTACATCGCAGGAGATATGCGTATATAGATTCTCCGTTTTAAGTTCGACGGCCTCGCACATATACAATTCGCACGCCTTCCTCCTTTGATATGCGTTATCCTCGCGCACTCCGGCTGACTAACGGCGCAATGATAAAAGTCAATCTGGCGCGATAAGGAAATTTCAGGAATTCCTCATTTTTTCCCATAACCATTGCGCCTTAACAACTCGCATACTTGACGCGTGAGCCGCCGTTTCGCATTCGCGTATTATTACGCATAGCGCGCGCACATTTGTGCGGGAGGCGGTGGAGAAAGAGAGGGTCGGTTACCGACCTTGCCGGCCTTATCCTCTACACTCGCGCGCGCGCGCGGCTATGCCATTGTAACGCGTGACTATCGGCGAAGCTGTAAAGGCCTCTCCTTGCCGCCCCGTTATCGTCGGAGATTTTAAGTGAACGGCCTCGCCATGCATACGCATGCATACATACTGTATGTGTATCTGGATAGGCGCGTATATATGTATATGGCAAGGACTCTCGGTGCGTACGAGCCTGAGGTGCATCGAGAAAGGTTGCGGCGCGCGCGCGGTCAATACGCTATCGACGCCACGCCGTTTCCTATATAACCGAATTCCCCGATAAAACTTAATGAGCGATTATACTGCGGTCGCGCGCCTGCGTCCAGGCGGCGCTTTCACTTTGCGCACCCGCAAGTGCGAGTGCGCTGATTGCATTACGCAGCGAGGGAGTTTATTATCTCGTGAATTTTATTCGCGTATACTTTACGGTGCATCGCAGCGCACCTTTCTTTTTTAACGGAAGGTTTATTAAATTTCAATGGCCTTTTTTATGGGCTAATCGATTTTCGTCCGGTTTATTAACGAGCTATTCGATCCGGAATTCTTTTACGATTGGTTGAAAGAGAATTGATGGATTTATGCAAATAATTGGGAGTATATGTTTGCCATTTATAAAATTTCATTACGAAATTTCGTAAAATATGGTGAATTTTTTTGTTCTGATGCGAATAGAAATTTTCCAACAAATTTTTTTCATTAACAAAAATTAATCATGATTCATAGCGCGAATCGTTCGATCATAACACTTATGCGATTCTGCGAAAGTATTTACCAACACCCATCACACACGCCCAGTCCTCTTTAAAGCTTGATTTTCATATAAATCAAGCAAAAGTGAAGTAAGTGAATCGCAGGCGCCTGCGACTATGCAGCTCTTTCAGTCTCTCTTCCTCACTTGTGCTTGCACGCGCAATTCAATTTCTCTGAGTTTTCAGCAAGCCGACCAAGGTGAAACGTCGACAAACTTCTTTGCTACTTCCTCATCTATATCGCCGACTCTTCAAAACTTCCTTTAGAAGAGTAGTAGTAATAGTATATAAGTAGTTGCAGCCGTAGTCGTAGTATGTCTGAGCTATTCCCATTGAGGCGTGGATAAAAGCAACAGGCAAGTGCGTGCGAGTCTAGGTCTGTCTGGGGGCGAGGTAGTGGATTCCTAGTGACATTTACATCCGTCGCGCTGTATTACCATACGAAGTGTCATTAGGTCGCGCCCCGATAAGATCTGTGATGTTCCCTGGCACGGGGGGATCACGCATTCACGAAATGTTGAAGTTAATTAAGAGATAGCGTAGGCAACTGGTGCGTTATAAAAAAGAAAGGGTTTATCAGGCCAGTGGTCTCATATCGGAAAAATTTATCGCTAGAGAACGACTACCAACGTGACTAGGTTACCCGGTAAACAAATTAAAAGCCCACTTCGTAAATTTGGCAGAATCTAATGATCCGAATGGTGCAAGGAGGCCGATCAACATGTTTAAAGGCAATGTGTCCTTTACATATTTTGTGAGAATATTTTTGAAAGAAAAAATATTTACGGGAATATAAGTGGGCCCATGAGTTTACTCTTACACTCTGATAGTATAATTTATTAATGAGTTTAATGGTGCGATCACTTACCTATAGTATTGCAAATCATAAACTCGTATTCAGATATTTCGGTTCTCGATAATCAAATTACATTGGAAACTGCATATCGCTTACCTGAAATCAATATGATATAATTTTCATTAGTATATTCCCGAAAATAATTTTTTATGTATTTTCTGATGTACAGATACCCATTTTGTTTTCATGCTCTCGATTACTGTGTGCCCTTTCCCAATTCTTATTGAATTTTTACGATTGTTCAAATATTTAGTAATTAGACTGTTATCTACTTAGGGAGCACAGCATTTGTATCCCTTTCCCGATATACACACACTAGAATTCACACATACACACATACACCCACAAAATACCGCTTAAAGTCCATTAAAAATAAAACAGTCCCATCACTTTTCATACCTTTTAAGAGTCCTCTCATTTATCGATCAGTAAAAAATACTTCGATTAGCGTCTAAGTTTATAGTTTGGTCATTTGATTTGAAAAAGAAACGAAAAGGTAAGGAAGGAGAATCGAAGTCGGCGCTAAAGTGCTGCGCGTGTACACACGTAAAGCGGATGCTCGACCGCACGCGCACACACGTAAAGCGACTACCCCACCGCGCGCACTTTCTTAGCGGCCTTCTCGGCCTTACTACAGGTTTACGACTATTGGAGCTATCGTCCGATCGGCGCGAAGTATGATTTAAGAACCTTTGAACTGCGCACCCGCGCAAGTGACGGATCGTTTCAAGAGAGGCCATGAAAAGAGCTGCTCGCGAGCTCATGGCAAACTTGCATATTTTGCATAAAAGCGAAGAGAGGGTTACTAGTACATAACCATTTCAAAGAAAGTAGGCGGCACCGATAGTCGGCATATTTTGCGTGCCTTTCTTGTGATGGTCTATATAGAAGTCGAAGCAATTATAATGATTGTTAAAAATTGGACATTGATAATTTTACTCCGTATATGTGAAATGCTGAATATACTAATTCAGCAGTGATGAATTTGTCATTATTGCGAATAATGGGTATACCGTCCCATAGTACCTACACTCAAGTAGTTAAATTATACAATTGCATTATCAAATAATGATAATACATCATTGACATAGTAAACATCCACTGTTCTGAATTTAATGATTAGTTATTTACAGTAGATGGAAATAATTTTAAATATTTTTGTTTGGAATTAAAGAATTAAAGAAGTGAAATAAGCTACTTACTTACACAGCCACGTTATGAAATGTTTTTCAAGAATAATACACTTAAAAATAATTAAATTTCCATTTAGAAAAATTTCCAATAATCCCCCGGTCTTATAATTGCTTGATCCTTTGATATCGTTACAAAGAACGAAAATCCCCTTTTAAAGGTGAAAATTGAAATTTTTTACGCGCGCTCGAGAAGTTCAAAGAACATAATTACTCGGTCAAGGAGCATTTAAAGTGCCACTAAGATACATGAAAGTTTAATTAAAAGAGCATGAAAAAAGGGCGCTCCGCGCAGGAGAAAGGGGCGGTTGGCGCGGAAGAAAGGCCGCCTCTCCGTCGAGTGCTGCCAATTGAAAGAGGAAATGGTCGCTCGCGCGCCAGAGTCGCAGAGAGTGCGGGGACTCTAATCGCTCGGTAGGACACTAGTACATTCATTAGTCCGGCATTATTCACTACTCCAACCCCACTCTCCTTTCCTTGGCCTTTTCTTCGCTCGCTTCGAGCTTAATTTTGCAGTCTTAGCTTTACAGCGTTCGAGAGTCATCAAAGGCTTAATTATTATATTGATCAGAGAATGAAGTTTATAGGTGACGATGAAAAGCTGTCAAAACGGTAATTGCAAAAAATTTGTATAGAAGGGTATTATTTTCTTTGATTATTAGCTGCAGGGCATGTTAGCTTTGAAAGTAAGAATTCTGATAGCAGTGAAGGAAGCTATCTCATGATTCGATTAACTGATTATGATCGAAATAGTAGACGCACATATGTTCAAAAGAGTACATTACATAAAATGTTCGAATCTCTTTAAAACACAGTTCAGCTTGGTGTTAAAATTATGGAAAGAATCTTCATTGAATTAAACTATCGCCTACGTAAAACGACTTATATTGTTACAAAAATGTTCCCAACTCATTTTCCATTCGCTTCAAACGAGGCTTTCCAAAACGTAACTTCAAATAATGACTGCGTATACATATATACCGTACAGTAGGCGCGGCCCGGTATGAAAATTTTCAAAACTTCCCGGCCACTTCCTGCAGCTATATACGCGCTCGCGTTCTCCCACACGAAAACAACCGAGCGGTAAACAACTGTAGCGTGTTCGAAGCGACGGCTGCTCGTCACACAGGGTGCTTCGATTAACCGGCGGCGCGCGGACGGACACACTCCGACGCTGCATCAGAGCTTAGACGACGCGTGTAATATGGGAACAGCTAAAGGAGGCCTAGCCCATCCTGGCTAATACCCAGAGAGAGAGAGAGAGAGGCACGAGTGAGGAAAGAAGAAAAAAAAAGAAAGAAATTAAAGCGAGAGAGACAGAGGCGCTCGTCTCGACGACGAGCAATTTAACGAATGGCGACGACGAATGGGCCCGGAGAGCAATTCACGACGACGGCCTTATTACGCGCGCCTTTAAAAGAAGCAAGGAGCGCCCCGAGGAGTGCGAGAGAGAGAACGAAAACACGAGAGCGCGGGGGCAGCGCACCGAGCCCGTTTCCTTTGGCTCTCGCTCGCTCTTGCTCCGCATAGCGTTTCGCCACATGCATCACGCGGCCGCGCGCGGGAGGCTAAAAATTATACCGCTAAATATTCATTTCCGTCACTTTGTTATGGCGAATTCCTGCGCCCGCGGCGATAATAATGCCATTACCCGACGCTGGATGTATATAACGAGGGATGGAGGCAGCGGCTCCCTCCCGGATATTTGCATATCGGTGTTTAGTTACTGAGACGTTCGTGATTGCTTCGCGAGAGCCGTTCTTTTTTTTCTTCTTCTTCTTCTTCTTCTTGTTCACTTATATTCGCCGCTGATGCTGACTGCAACGATATTTCACGCTCGTATTTGATGTGTGAGTCATTTGCGGTAAATAGGCACGAGTCGGCTCGCGAGGGCGGTAAATCAAGCGATTTTATATATTCCCGCGCACAATGGAAATTAAATTAGCTTAACCCAATTAGTGGAGCTGCGAGACAATTATTGTTTTTTTTTATGGATTTAAAAACATGTTTTGTATGTGGAGTGCAGCAGGCAGTGCGCGAGCGGTCGTTGATCCTTCGAGGTTGCGCGGACTACTCATCTTGTTCAAACATTAGTAATAAAATCATCAAATCGTCGTATATACAGGCTTATCGTAAAAATAACGTAATAATGTTTGCGATGGAATAAATTTTGATTTAAGATGATACGTTTGTTGTTAAACATTAGCGGGCTTTCACCGTGATGCTTTTCGAGAACAATACCGCAATGATGCAAAAAGAAGAGATTATTTCATATCAAATTATTTTTTATATTATTATATAAAGTATTAATAGTATTAATAAAATTTTTTTGTAAAATGTCTGCATGAAATGTTTTGCCAATTTTTCAATATTATTCCTTTAAAAGTAATTTACATGTATATAAGAGAGTTTTTAACATATCTTGAGCTATATTATTGCGATAAAATACTTAACATTTTCTCGAATACGCATCTCATTACGAGAGATACAAAAAAATTGTACCAAACAACACTCCTGAGTCATCGAGGCAGAAGTTCAAGGTCCAAAAACGAACCGTGAAACTAGTGCCCGCAATCCGGAGCCATAGTATTTTTTAAAGAGGCCAACCAAAACGATGTTACGAGATCACGCAGTGTCTGCTATATCATCAAACCACTTCGCGCTCGAATATACAAACGGCGCGTATATATACATGAGCGGGAGGATGGCACACATACACATATAGACAGAAAGAGAGAGAGAGACGGCAATGACTTTGCCGCCTCGTTAAGGACCTTCGGCTCATGCGCTCTCGCATTGAAAACGCCCGCGAACATTAACATACAATCCGCCGGACTTTTCCCCACCTCCCGTGCGCGCGTCGAGGCAATAATAATTGCCAGTCGCTTATACATACACACACACACTCGCCGTAGTACGTTTAATACGTCGTTTCTCTCGGTCTTTTGCTTGCTTTTTTTCTTCCTGCCGCTGCTGCTGCTGTGCATCAAGGACTCGCCGAAACAATCATCGCCGCCTTTTCAGGCGAGCAGAGCGCATTTGCATAGACTGCTGCAACTCGCCCGTCTGCCTCTCTTTCGCCCCGCGAGAATTTTTGCGCGCCACATCCGTGTGCGTAGGCGTGTGTGTGTGCATGTGAGCTGTGAGAAAAACGTGAGAGAGACGGATTGCCGAACCCTCGGGAATTTTAAGATGTCATTAGGTATAATGGCGCACTGCATTTAACAATGGGTCGTATCGTGTGATACGTTTAAGATGAGGGAGAGAGAAAAGAGTTGTTAGACCGGGTACTTATGCAGATTTCTTGAAAAGTCGATGTTTAATCGACCATTAAGAGTAAGGAGGAACAAAGAACGGTAGTGTTTAACTATTCATAAAGTTTTTCTAATGTCGGACGAAATAATTCATTAATTATACATCGGTATTTCTTAATTTATTTAATAATGATGTAACGTTGTGCTATAGTTAATATAATATTATTATTAGAGTCTCTTTTGTGCTATTGTATTACAAAGGAGCGCGCGGCGCCGCACTCGTATACTTTTAATTTTCTTTTCTCTCGTGTTAAGACATGTGCGTAACAAAGGTGATAGTGTTTATGTAAATGAGTTTTCTTTGTGAACATTTAATTTATTCTGTTTTTCATATTAAACGATACATCTTTTGTCCTTTATTATACTACAAAAATTCACCTATATATATATTTCAATATCTTCCGAGAAACTGAATTTCGTTCAAAATCAACCTCAAAAAAAGTTTGGCTTTATTATACAAAGAAAATAACTCAACGCTCGTTCATATAATAAAACATGTTTCAAATATAACCAAAGCAGCATCGCCAACGTTTACAATCGTCGGGTCGTCAAATCCTTTTTCAAATCTACAGCCACCGCCGCCGCACAATAATCTCCCATTCTTCTTGTCCTCTCGCTCTCTTGTCAAAACGAAACGAAAAAGAGGAAACGAAGAGAAATGGGAATAAATGCTGCAGCCGAGGGGGACTGGCCGAATGCTCGCACGCATTCGAAAAGCGAGCAGACCTCGTCGGTCTCTAGATCGCAGATACGATTCTGATCGAGCTCTCGCTCTCGTGGACCATTTCGGCGTATGTCCTGTGTGTATATGCGGTTATATACACGCTGCATAGCCCGCGCATGCAGAGGCTTTCAAAGATCGGCGTGTCGATTGCGCGGCCAGCTCGCGCTACGGAAGGTCAGAGACCCGCGCTGTGCACTTGGCAGCCCTGTGCACGACGATCCTACTGCTCTTGCTGCCCTTTCGGCTCAACTATATAAACAATAGTCGTGGTTTATAAGGTTTGGCGCGTATGCCTGTGCAGAAATGGCTGATCAGTATGCGATATCTGTTACCGAAGATGCTACAACCTTATGCGTTATGTGTATTATACTTTTTTAGGGCCTGCTGAGTGATAGTCTTATAAAAAGTTTCTTGTAAAAATTACAATCTTTCGATGTAACTGAGGTATGTGCTAAAAATCTAAGACAAAAAAAAACAATGTCTCATAGTAAAATTGCGAGAATATATGGAAATCTCAACTGTCAAACATTGTAATTTTCCTAGCATATTGAGTGAACGTGTTGCACGCATAATATTGAATCTTGATTAGTATTTAAAATGCTTTTTGCTCTCTTCAAATATTATTTATTGATAATATCTTATTTTTTCTGCGTTTTGCTAATTTTAATAAGTGACAAATTAATCACGTTAACTTTAACAAGATTATGAATGCTAATTAATTGTTAATTTATATTTACGCATGCAAAACTGAACAGATTTTGTGTTGATAATTGAATATATCCAATTAATTTCGTACACTCTTTATTGCCATTCAAGAAGTCCTTAATCATCATTCTTTTCAATAATAAGAAAATATGACTATAATAATAATTGCACATCTGTTTATGACTCAAGTTTAGTTTCCTTTATGAAATACACGCAATGTCAAAAGAAATATTTTTAATGCAATTGATTTTTCTTCGAAACGCCGGAACACATTTGCATAAAATGAGTATAACAAAGAAATGATACATGATATTTACATAAGACAATGGGAATATTATTTATTTGAATAGTGCACCTGTCACTTTAGAATATTTTATTTACCGGCTACTTTATGGTCCAATAAAAAACTCAGCATAAACACTTAAACAAATCATTTTGATTATCATAAAATTCTAATCGCCATACACAACATTTTTTTGATTTTGCACACACGACAACAGAAGAATCAAGTTCGTCGTTCTTGGATTTCAGCCACAGCATGAGCGACTATAACGCTGGAAAATTATAGCAAACCTGGCTAATTCGCCATTAAACAATTCACGCAGCGCTTCCACTTTATCAGCTGGGATCGCGGCAATTTGGATTCAAGTCACGAGGATGCTGCACTCTTTCCCCCTCCCGTTCTCTCCCTCGCTCGTATCTGACCGCAGAAGAAGGCACGAGCTAAAAAGCGAACGGGACGAAGCGAGCGAGCGAGAAAGAGAGAGGAGCGAAAAAGACGGTGACACCGCTCATAAACTCATTACATCTGATGAGGCTGCTCTCCCGAGGCCCTTGACACGCGGCCGTTTAAAGACTTGGCGCGTCCTCACATGTTGTTAAATACCGGAGTTGACATCGTTTGACCCGTCTTCCCGCGGCCGCTCTCCTCTCGCGCCCTGACATCTGACTCACAATCGGAGAGAATCGTCTATCGGAGACGCGAGCAACCTCGGGGGAAAGGGACAGAGTCGATGTGTATTCCTTTGGAAATCGAGTTTGCCCGTCTCGATTGATGGCTATTTTTAGCGCGCTGCGGCTCACCGACGCCTCTCGTTTTTAAACGAATCTCTCGCACACGTCGAAGGCCTTTTTGTTTTGACAAAAAGCTGTTTGTGTTTCTTGCAGGGGACGAGCAAGTGGCTGGATCGACTCTCGCGGGTTACACGTGGTGTCTTGGGAATCGCGATATCCAATTAGCGCGCGATGCGCGAAAAACTTGCAAATACAATTATAACGGAGGGCGTGAAAGAACGCTTGTCTGCGCTAAGCTATCCGCGCTCGAGACGCTATTAGCCGGGCTTTAAACGACGAGAATAAAACATGTGATTCATTAACTGCCGTCGAGACGTATTACAGAAAACTATACGGCACGGCACATTGTGCTCGCAGTTATACGAAGAATCAGAGGTATAACGGATTTTTTAGTAATACAAAAATAATGTTTTAGCTAACTTTTATTTATTTATATATACTTACTATAGAAGTGTATTATAATTAAAAATTTTAATTATGCAGCAGCACGTGTATACAACCGCGGTTAAACACATATAAGCGCACTCTTTCAGCTGCGGCCGCAAGAAGTGATTAATAATAAGAAGACGTAAAAAATGTTTTACCACCGCAATTGTAAACCTGTTTCACACACAACGACTCTCTGTCCTCTGAAATCGTCTTCTCGAAAGCCATTAAACGATATTTGGCCTACCCTCGTTACCTAGAAAAATGTGCTTCCCAAGACTATAATGCCGGCGGCGGCGAAAAAAAAAACGTCTGTCTCGCCTCGAAAAGTAAACGGGAAAAACGCGGGCCGGTGGCTCTCGTCGTGTCCGATCGCCAGCAGCCGTCATCAACTGCGCACCTCGCGTAATTCATCCCGAAAATTCCGGCACTCGAGACAGTTCAACATCTCGTGGCCGGTGTATAATGCTCTCCACTGCTGCTGCTTCTCTTTCCCCCCTTCCATAGTTCCCGCGGCAACGGCAGCAGTCACGAAGTCGAGTTTCGAGGCAAGGATCCCCTACTTAGGTGCCCCGGAGCACGTCCTTGGTGGCACTTGATCGTGATCTCGGTGCTCGCCGGTTAATTGCGCGCCGTAAATCCTTTCGGGGAGGACTCGCCGCTGCCGCCTGGATAGAGAAACACGAGGACAAGCTCGCCCCTCGACGATAGCGTGGGGGTATAGAACTCTCCACGCCTGGTTACTTTTCGCTCGGCGGTCGACGGCCATTAACGCTCTCCTGTGCAATTGCCGAGGAAAACTTTGGCGAGCGAGCCCGAGGAGAGTTTGTTAGCCTCTCAGCCGTCGTTTTTCTTCTTCTTCTCCTCGCGCCTGTGTTGTATATTATACATACACGACTAATACATCGCCGCCGGTGTGGCGACCAAGTCATTATAAAGTGCAAGAGGAGAGAGGGGACGAGACGCGTGGTTTTAATAAAGAGTGCGTTTTAGGAGGGCGACGACGCGGTTAGAGAGCTGGAAAAGAGTAATGCACGTGGAATGGAAGAAGAGAAAAAGAGTTCCGCTTTATCTGGATATATTCTGTCGAGGGAGAGCCTTTCACTTTTAAATGCGCGCACAGCTCGCGCGACGGGACTTGAGATTTTCATTAGGAGATGAAAGCATCGTTCGGCTGCGGATCAGGAGGCGCGCCATCGCCAAAGTGATAATAAAAGCGCTTTCTTTGGATTTTTACGGCATTTTCACCGAGTTGATAATGAAGCGTGCGCGCGCGCGCCACCTGCGCGCAGTTTTATTTCGCCATTTCGCCAAGAGATCATCCGCGCCAGCTTCTTTATGGTTTCCTAGACGTTTAGAGCCGTCATTACCTTTTGAGATTGACTGACGATAAACAATTAAAAATTAATTGCAAATATGTGTCGTTGTGAGAAGTTAGCGCCATATTTACGGCATAAGTATATACATCTATGTGATGATTGAAAAAGAAAACTTGCGCTTTGGATAGCATTCAATCAACATTAAAAATGTTTATTAAAGAAATAAATCTTATTTAATTTTTCAATTTTAATCGAGGCATAAATAAAGGAATACGATGATGCAAGTATATGAGTTTTACTATTTTGTATTTTTCATATTTTAAAAGTTCTCAAGTATTAATAACGTAGAGTAAAAACTGGTTTTACAGAAAATTCATGACAGGAAGAGCAAACTCAAAATTAATAATATCAAAATAGTACACTCATTTTACGATTGTAGCATAATTTATCAAAGCACTAGAGCTGATATATTTCTCTAACACATCATAACGTAACTCAAGAGGCCATTTATAATCCGACCAAAGTCTATTATAAGTAAAATTTCCAT
Source organism: Torymus auratus (assembly GCA_900474315.1). NCBI lineage: Eukaryota > Metazoa > Arthropoda > Insecta > Hymenoptera > Torymidae > Torymus > Torymus auratus. Next base: position 3,391 of record UXGD01002598.1, on the reverse strand, counting down.
CAGTGGCTCCTACTTACTTTGAATGAGTAAAAATAAACTGCTTGTGATATTAAATATTTCACCACGACCTATATTAATATAAAAGAAACATTTTTTAACCAGATGTGATTATTTATAGCTTATACAAGTATCTATGTATCTCCATAAGCACTGGAGATTAGGGTCGTATTGATTATTAAAATTAGAATCTTCTAAAAGTACTTTTAGAGATTATTTTCCTATCTGTATATAGAAATTAAATCGGTATACGGTTTGGTCAAGTTGTTTATGTCGTACATCTCACGAGAAGATAATTAACAAGTAAAAAATGCAATGTAATTGCAGTAATAATTAACATCATCAAAGTGAGCTGTGTAGTTTATAAGCGTGTAATGTTCGGAAAACTTGTGTTTATTGCGCAACACTTTTAAATCACAGTTGTGTAGAGTTGGCGCAAGCAACGGTAACAATTATTTATTGTCTCTCGATTTCAACATAGGCACATAGTACACGCGACTCGGTCATTTTTTAAACATAGGTCGCTTAATTTGTCGCGCTAAGTGATAAGTGGCACCGCACTAGATACACAAGTACAACGAGGTGAAAAGTCACTTTATTGCTGTACCAAAGAACACAGTTAAAAAAAAGATCAAATCAAACGCATACAGCAACTGATTGACTTTATTTCACTTGAATAATTAATCAAACAATGATTTCACAGCAGACAGGCTTCCTGAACCACAACTCTAGAATTACCAAAAGCGAAGAGCAACGGGAAAAGCATGCGCTCAAGCATAAACGAACGCGACCATAAGCTCTTGCAACACAGAGCTTGTTTTCAGGCACATAGAGCGAGAGGAGGAGGAGGAGGAAGCAGGGGGCGACGGAGTGGCTGCCCCCTGAACCGGATCGCGGCATTAACCTCCGCCGGCGCAGTATATCGTCCTCCTCTCCCACCTCACGAGAGACTGACCCGTTCCTAACTCCCTCTCCCTCTCTCTCTTCAGGCCTCGGCTCTCTCTTTTCTCTTGTTTCGCTTCCTCTCGCGCGCTCGCTTCGTCTCTGCACTCGCGGCCCATCAGCAACACCATCGCCTACTCCTCCTCCTCCTCCCTCGGTTTCTTTCCATCTGTGTTCCCTCCGCGGCAACATCATCCCGACACTCTTCTGCGCCTTCCTCGCTCCCTCTCTCTTTTCTGCTTTTCCTTTTCTTCGTGCCCGGCTGCAGGCCTAGCCTCCTCTCGCCGCTATCTCGTTCTCCCTTTTCTTTATGATTCTGCTCCTCGTAGTTTTCTCTTCGCTCGTCTCTTCGTTTCTCTTGCTCTCTTATGCCATACTCACGTTCTCTCTCTCCTCCTGTATCTACAATTCTATCGCCACTTTTTCTCAACGAGGGATTTCTTAAATTGAGATCGGCCATCAGCCGTGTATAAGCGAGGGGAAAAAATTTTCTCATTATCTGATCCGCGAGCGGTGCGAACGTGAGCTTTGAGTTTCTTCTATCGGGCAAGCTGCGCTCATAAGCTGTACTCTGGGATGGACTCGTTTTTCTTCGTTTCACGTCGACTTCAAGAAGTTTAATGTGCATCTATAATGCGTAGTTTAATTGCAATGTGAATATTGTCAATTCTACAAATGATCGTATCTTGCACAACGATGTGATGGTTACTAATTTAAAAGTCAAGTCTTAATCATCGTTCTATATACAATATCTTACAACTTTTTAAATTTACGCCATGAAGAAATATAACGCGTCATTGAAAAAGTTCTCCATTCTATCATATACTAAAAGCCTCCTGTTTTCAGAAGAACCAACGTCTATTTTATTTGCCTCACTAGCTTTTCCCACAACCACTTAAACACCGAAACTATATACGAAAGAAGAAAAACGTACCAATAACCGACCCCTTATTTTGACTGACACGCGCAATCCACTATAGCACACGGAAATACTGTTTTCGTTTGACTTCTCTCCATTTCGTTGGACTTTCCGAAAAACCGGCATCGCTCGCCCGGAATTTCCCACGCGCCGATACCAATAGCCTTCTGACCAAAGCCAAATATTTGATTTATGCGACTCCCGCGTTTGTCCTGCCGAGGATGCCATTCAAATTTTGACACCTTCGCCGGGTCCCCTTCCTTGCCACGTGCGCACGCGCGCGCAGTGCATCGTCGCTTTCAACGACGCGTGCCCCCGTATTCGCGTATTTTGATTGCGCGTGAAGCGACCTCCTATGTATTTATATATCTATATACGTGTCCCTGAAATTCGAGAACGCTGAAACTCGAGTCGGCAATGAAGGTAAGGGGCTAACAGCTCCGGACCCCGAGAGCTCCTGCTTTTGTATTGAAAAAATAGACGGCACAGGGACGTTTGATCTCGGGTTTTCATTACCGGGAGAAACTTTGTATACGCGTAAGATTGAGCAATAGAATTGATTTGTTTTCTCTACTAATTCTTCGTGCCCGCAAACATATGTTATCGGCAGAGTCAGTAGTGTGATTTTTGGCATTACGTAAGTTTATCCGCTATACATATTTGTCTAAGATAATCTGAATTTATACAAATATTTATATTACAAAGTGAATGAAAACGATAAAAATTGTTAACGTACATCTGGTAATTATTGATTGAAATAATTTGAACTCTGATGGCTAACCAAGCCACCATTGAATCAATGATCTGGTTTCTTGGAAATGCGTAATAATTGTCACGGGATTTCTCGGTAGGATTCACAAGGCATAGCTCGATGGTCGAAACACCTTGCAACTTGTAGCGTATACGACTCCGTCCGGAGAAAAACAGCGCATTAAAGTGGAACTTAATCGAAAACCAGATCTGTCTCGAATCCTTTGATTCAACTCGGCAAGACGGGCCGTAGCGGCGGCTGCGCGACGCGACGGTGACGGGCAAGAAGCCGCTGACGTCTTGATGATGGTAACAATATAATTAGTCTCATTTCTTGCGTCGACGAATCGCCGTCAGTTTGCGCGAGTATGAATACGCCAAGGAAAGTCTTCGTGACCAAACCACGCTGCAGACCTTAATTCGCTTGATAGAGAAATAGAGTGGGGAAGGGGTAAAGAGGGGTTATCTGAAACTTCGTAAGCGAGACCACCGGCGTTTGGTGTTTTAGCTAGAATAATGGAATATTAAATGTTTTTTTCGAATGTGGTTTAGTCATATTTTTGTACCCCTCGTTTGTTAACTATATTGCTCTAATTGCTCTAGGTTTTGCAGCATTTAATACATACATAGTTTAAGTTTAGAGGATTGTTACTCCAACAATGTCATGCGGTTGTTCCATTGTTGGGCTAATTTTATTTCAAGATAATTAACCTTTTAAGGACGGGACTGGTCGATATATCGACCACCAATTTTGTCAGGCACTCCATGTGACATATTCTTTCA
>UXGD01002597.1:0-25110 GCA_900474315.1 Torymus auratus | reverse complement strand
AAACCATTTCTTTAAAATCGTAGAAGATTTGAATTTCTTAACTATTAAGGAATATTACTTAATTATAAAGAAATATTATTTACGATAAAGAAATATCGTTAATTATTAAGAAATACAACTTTGGTACAAATAACATCATAATTTTATAATTAGAAAAGCATACTTTTAATCTAAAAATTTTCTTTTCTCTGTGCATCTTCACATCATAAAACGTCTCTACAATACAAGTTCATACGGATCGCAAACGAAGATACCTCGCAAAGTACCAATATCCACTCAGCCCCGATATACCAACAACCGAACCAATCACACCAACCCATCACCTTCATCCACCTACATCCCAGAGATCTCTTAATCGCCGCCATCCATCTCCTCGCCCCACTTATGCTCGTTCACTCCTGATCAGGATCGACCGTGCGCTATCGATCATTGCACTCTCTATCTCTCGACTTTCTACTTCTCAACAACCCTTGCCGCAGGAATCGAAGTCACTCTCTCTCTCTTTCTGCGCGCGATAAATCACGAGCCCGCGCAATTACTTAGACGACGACGCGTGCGCGGGTGGTCGCGTGCCGCGGCTCTTTAGTCCCTCTCTTTTTGCGCGTGCGCTTTCTTGCCTCGTTTACGTCCGCCCGGTGTATACGGGAATTAGACGCGGTTATAGGCGTGCACCGGGTATACGTTGAGGTAGAGCAAGGAGTCAAAGGGGGGATTCGAGGGAGCGGAGCGTATGAGTCAGTGTTGGGATAGAGAGTGTGGTGATGCGTGTGTTATCGGAGACGTCGTTTGAAATAATCAAACTTGAATTTGGCGGTGTTATAACGTTTGCTTTGAATGCGTAATTTTCCTGGGAATTCGTCTACTGATGAGTAAGTTTTGTGAATCACAGGATGCTCACTAACTTATTTCAAGTTTTTATATTAGTGCCGATTCAACAGCTGCGATTAATTTTCGTACCTGACTATCGGTGAAATTATCTGACGATTAAGAATTACACCTATAACATTCTTATAATATACTCTTAATCAAATTATTCGCGATTGAAACAAACATAAATCTTGCAACCCATCGCGCACCATTTTTCAACGAGTAAGTATAAGCACCGCGCAGGCAAGACTTCGATCGCTTCAATCTTCGCATAAATAAGTCATTAATCGCAGTCAGTGCTCTTTTAATTTCTCACTGTCTCCTCTTCGTCCTCCCACCGGTCCTCTATTTTTCCTCCTCGCGCACGCACGATTCTCTTTTTGTCCCCGCGTGTTCTTAACTCGATAGGACCTCGCGAGGAGAGAGCGCGCGCTACTTCCTCTGTGGGAATCCGGGAATTACATTTTCCCGGTGAAAAGAAAGGCCAGAGGAGAGAGGAAAGCAATCGCGCGTCTTTGAGGTAAGGAAGGCGCGCGGAAGAAGAAGAGAGAGGAGAAAAAGGAACGACGCGCGGAGGCTGAATCGAAACGAAGCGAAAGTGTCGTCGTCGTCGTCGTCCGAGTGCGTTGTCGATGCGAGGGTGAGAGAGAAGAAGTAGTGTATATATATGTTTTAGATTCTGGAGTTGGGAGGGCGGAGGGAAAGAGTTGGACGACAGTAGTCTGTGCGTGAAAAGGAAAGAATCACATAAATAGGTAATTTCGTTAATTGCGAGGGATAAAGGTCTTTGGAAATGTTAAAAGAACGGGGTTTGAAAGAAATACTATACTGAATTATTATAAGGGTTTGACTATTGGATGAATGTTAATTTGCGAGTGCGAATTTTAATGACATTACTTCGAGGAAAATTAACTTTGTGTAAATGATTCTTCCTCAAACAATTCATTAAAAAAACATTACCAAAGTGAGATATTCAGAGCTGTTACCCAACAAACCCTGTTTATTCAACGAGAAAACTATGCAACTACATCAAAGCAGCCAGCCATCAGATCTCGCCAGACTCTCTCCCCGCCCATAAAAAACTTTCGAATCGCGAAAAAAGGAACGAGAGACAATCGCATCAAAGAGCGAGGAAAAAAAGACGTTCAGCGAAACGAGAAACGAACGAAATCGCGCGAATAACGAAAAGGCGAGCGACGAATTCATCGACCTTGGGTAGTGGCACGCGTGCACACACACGTCGTACGTAAAACAGGGGGGGTAGATAGGAGCGGGCGAAATTGCGCGCCAACTCCCCACGGGGTGATTTGCACGAGCAAAGGAGACGCGCGCGCCGTGTGACGAGAAGAGTGTACGGGAGAAAGGGTAGAGGAATGGGGAACCGATTGAAGAGTGCGACGCCGCTTGTGGATGCTCGTCACGTGGTGTGCGGAGAGAGGCGGCCGATTTTGGATTTCCAACGAGCGAATTATCCGGCCCTCGTCGACGCGCTGTGCGAGTGTGAAGAGGTGGGAGTTTTTGTACTTGGAGGTGCTGCATTAAAAAATGGTAGATTGTTTGTAGGATGATAAGTAGCTTTTAATGAGTATGTGGTATAAAGAATATACCAGGCGTTTTTATTGGTTTGAGAAATTGTGAAGTTGTGAATCGTGTTTATAAATTACCTGTATCCTAATTAATTAGGATTTAATAAGATCAATTCAAGTCATTTTTAAATGAATTTCGGTCATAATATATTGTACCTTTTTTGGTTTAAGTACTAACCTGGTAGAAAATTAACTATATTTTATAGCTAACGTGGTCATGAAATATAGGAATTTTTATCAAAAATGATATATAATTCATATATTTTATGAAGTGTAAATGCCATAATTTATTAAGGCACATAATTATGAAATACAAGTAATGTTCGTTTTTAGCCACAAAGTTAACTGACAAAATAGCTTACTTCTGGTTAACATTTCTACCAGGGTACTCATTATTATTTTGAAAAACTTATTGAAATTTCTGAAAGTATTTATATGTTAATGTTTCTAGAAATGAAATCCGAGCCTTCGAAGATAACGTTCTCTTTGAATCTTTTCAACCGAAGTTTGAGATTCGATATATCCTCGTCTATTATTTACAGCACTCACAACGCGTAAGCGGCTTACGGATTAATTTTTTTCAAATGCCACTCGCGAAGCGTTGCACTCGTGAAAAAAGTTTTAGAGAGGATTATATTGACTTCCTCTTCTTAAAATAAGGAAATGTGGATTTAAAAAAGATTAATGTCTGCATTCGCCCAAAAAGTATAGTAAAACCATAATATAAGTGCTCTAGCTTTCTACTAATCTTTATATAAAATATTATCGCTCCCCTTGTTTAGATTGGCAGTATAATAACACTGTATTATGATGATCTACTTATATAGGTGCAAATCATTCTTTTCCTGCATTTTATTTCTACATTATATCATATGTATCATATCATATAACACCTAATAATCCTACTTAAAACACAACAATTCTTCCTACACCATCCCCACACACAAGACAGTAAAATTACCGTGTACAATTTAAAATGATATAATCGCCAATCAACCCAACTAATCACAACAACACACCAATCAATCAATCAACCCCTTAATGCTCCCACCCATAATCCACATTAATACAATTACCCGCACTTAAACAAACAATTTCGCACCGCCGCGCGGACATATCGCAGGAGCCTAACCACCCGGGCAACCGCACATACAAGCCGCGCGCTGCACCGCATTCAATCTCCATGGGTGCACATGCGGTGATCGCCATTATAGGGAAGCTCGCGTGGGGATATACATCTTGCCGCGCTAATTCGATACGTCGCGGATAATCTCGCGTCTGCGCCTCCCGCTAGTCGAGAGAAATTAGCTGCCGTTGAGACCGGTTATATAGCTAGCACAGGCTGCACTCTTTAAGGCTACGGGGATTATCCTTGGGAGCGTGGGATGGCCGAGTCGTTCGATTTTGATGTGGGCGGAGGTGATGGGTAATAGGCGCTGGCGTGTGCTGAAATGTTGTTTGAAAGAAGCTGATGCCGGTGGGGATTGGGTCGGGAAAGTGTATGTACACGTTGGGAAAGTTTTTATATGTATGTAGGCGAGCATTAATTGAAGTGATATGACGAAAATATAGAATAATTTGATAATTATATAAATATTAACTAATTTTAGTATGAAGAATCAGCTTTTAATTATTGTTTCTTCAACAAAAAAAAGTTAAACCCTCAAAAATATTTCACATCATTACCTCGAAAGTATCTTATACACAAGTTTCAAAACTATACTTTAGAAATGCAATATCTAAAACATTTTTTAGATATTATTAAAAATTTTCCTGCAGAAATCATTCCAACGAACTTTGAACGAGTTATCTCTCTATACATCAAAACAATTTCACGCAAATTCCTTTACATCAGCATAAAATGCAACTTTTCACTGTTGCGCACAACAAATCCGCGCGCTCTTGTTTTTTTTCCCCTTTGACTTCGCATATCTCTTTACACGCGATGCCTCCTTGCCTGCGGCGGGAGGCAAACTAGTACAGCCACGGCCTGCGACTTACAAGGAGAAACAAGTGTAAATCAGGATTACCTCGTCGATTTAAATATAATTTAATCCGATCGGCTTCGAGGGGCAGTTCCTATATTCGGATTTCCTGCTCTGGCGTGCAAAGAACGCGTCGCGTCGTCTCGTTGTCATTAAGAAGTCGCGAGCGCGGCCAACAAGTTTCGCTGGTTTATCGACTGCGAGTCGTGCGCGAATGGTTAACTAGCTTTCGTTTTTGAGAGCAACGTTAATCCGATTATTTATTGTTCGATGTTTGGCTTGGTAAATCAATATTTCGATAAGAGTTTCTACAGTACACCATGTTTAAGAAAATACTGTGTGTAGTATCATATACATAACATTTTCTACTTTTGTTTGATATCAGATTATTATTCAATAATACAATAAAATTAAATCGAAAATATTCGTTTACCTATTATACGCTATCGAATCTAAAAATCAGCTTACTTTTTCAAGGATCCGCGTTACGCTGTGATGTTCGTACCTTCGCCTTCATTTTTCGCTGGGCTAGTCGATCCGTCTCTCCGCGGCGTTTCATCGACACTTCGGCGATTTCAAAGGAATCATCGGCACAATTCTTAGAGCGTAATTTATGAAGCGCCCGGTTAATCAGCATTGACGCCATAAATCATCGCCGTGCGCGAGCCGCAAAAAGGGTTTATATACGCGAGCGACGCAAGCGTAGATAGATCGTAAAGAATGTTTCGGGAGTATATTTATGGGCCTCGCGCGATAACCGCGAGGCGCAAGAGAAAGAAAGAAGTCTACGTTCTTTAATGACAACGCGGTTTAACAATGCCTTTCCCAAGAATCACTTAGCGTGCCGTATATTTCGCTGAAACGTCGCTTTTAATGTTTCTGCTAACTCGTTAAGCGTTGAAGAAATTATTTAGTTTCGAAGGTTTACTCCTGTTGTTGGAAATAATAGTTTCATTAGATTTAAGCCAGCGAGCAAAAGAATCAACGAAAGAAGTGCAGTAGACGTCTAATTTTGTTACTCCTCTTCAATGTATATTATTGAATTATTCTCAAATAATGTATTCTCAAATAATATTGTTTCTAATAAAATGAAATTAATGTTTTGGAAACACTTCCCAGTGTCCTGAATGAAAGCACTCCAATTCACGAAGATCTATTACACGGCGCGTTTCTCATTCAAAGAAAAACCCTACATCGTACACCGACCCGGTCATTAATTAAACGCATCCTTCGCCACCGCGCGTGCTTCAACCCTTTTCACACACGCGCGTCCTCGGGACCGGACGTTCAAGCCGTTGACAGTAGACTCGATCCTCTTTTATATACTATACGTGACCGCGGGCCAGCTGCGCCCACTGATAACAATTGCAGAACGCGAGAGCGAACCATAATTAGTTCTCTCTGTCTCTAGCTGTGTTTTTTCAATCGTCGCTCGATTTCGAAAGAGGCACGTAAACAGAGACGCGGTATATTAACCCCAGAGGGTGAGAAAGAGAGAATACGAAGACGCACGAAAATTGGAAATGAGCTTGGGTGATATAAAAAGGCTAGAGAAGAGGGGGGAAAAGAGTGAGTTCGTTTGCCTTGGGTTAATTAGCCGGAGGTTCCTGAAAAGCGGCCGGTGGAGAAAAAATGTTCATTCGAAAGCCGGTTGAAAATAGAGTAATTTTAAAGTGGTATTTTGCATAGTAGGCGGGCTTTGGTTATATTTAATGAATTAGCGATGAATAACCGTGTATAAATCTAGTAAAGTTTCTGAATGCTCTCTTAATTATATAGCAAATGTATATATTCATTCGCGTTAAAATTGAAAAATTTTCAGAACGCGATACATGAAAATATCATTTCTTTTACGCTACATATTATGTTATGTTATTATTATTTATAAAATAAGTTCTAAAAAAATGTAGATTTAATTTCTCTTAAAATTTAAGCATATATATAACTGTGATTAAAAGCCCAACTCATTGTGCAGTGCACAAAAAGCTTATTAAATTCGCTTGGCAAAATTCAGCTTCATTAATATTCATCCTCTTAATTGAATTTAAAGTTTCCGTAAATAGCAGCGGAAACGTATAGCGAGAATTCTCACTTCATATACATTAAAATAAACTTTTCCCGTTCCTTGATATCCGTATATTTATATCCTGTCAGTCAAAAATCCCATTCCGCAGAATAGAGCGTCCAAACAACCTAATCCTCGTGTTTTATCATCGCAAATCATCTTTTCGAAATCTTTCATTAATCCCATTACCCGAACCGGAGGCACGCGGCAATCGTGTTCCCCTGGAACTTTAATAACACTTTTGATTACAAAAATAATAAGGTCGCGCGCTCGCGCTGTCTCTCATTAAAATTCAACAATTTCATTTACCAAGTCAGTGCTCTCGCGCGTTGCTCTGTGCGCTCTATACGGCGAGAGGGAGGAAATATCCTTAAAATAATATTTAGAGAGATGGAAGCTTCCGCGAGAGCGCAATAACTCGAAAGGTCGAGGCAAAAACGGGAAATCCCGCGCTTGCGCGCGAGCGCTAGGTTATAAAGCGGCGCACGAGACGAATTCAAAGGTCCTCGGCTGCGTAAGACGCCGCAAGACTTCTCTGATCAAAGAAGACGCAAGAAATATTTCGCTTTATACGCGAATATTTCCCTCCCTCTCTCTCTCTCTCTCTAGAATCCTAGTCAAAGGTGGCGCGGAGAAATTGCGTCTCGGGCCGAGAGTGTAACTAAATTCTCGCTCTCTCGTCACTTTGATGTCTCGATATTTCCGAAGAGAGTAAGAGAGTTAGAGGTGCGGAGAAATTCCCGCCCGCGCTCGCGTGAACTTTCGCGAGAGCTAGAGAGAGAGAGGAAAGTCCGAAGGCTCTTACGGGGCTTGCGAGCTTTCACGCGTCGGGAGTAAAGCGTGAGGTAGAGGAGGAGGAGGGAGGAGAGAGAGGCGAGAAAGAGGGAGAATGGTAAATATTACGGAGGAGCGAAATTGTCGGAGGGGTAGGTGCGTGCTGGTTTGATACGCCGCGTGCACCGGCGAGGATTATTGCGTTATCAGTTTTCGCACGTAGCCGAGTTTTGGCGTTATTAGTTTGCCGCCAAGTCGAAAGTATTAATATTATGGATTTTATATATGTGTACTGCGTGTTTGAATATTTTTCTGATTGAGGGTGGATTTTTTGCCGGATAACCGTGAATTGCAAGATTTTATATGAAAGTATAAATAAACGCACGGAAAAGGTAATGTAGAAATATTATATAAGGCCGAATCGAGCTCGAATCAGATGGCCCGCGTATGCCTATGCCATCATTTTGGAATTAAAGTATTTAGGTTCTTCTCCAAAAATTATTTCACAGTTATTTTTTTATTTTTTTTTGTTGCATCAAAATTTCATGTCTTCAGCGCCGTCAATACCATGTCAATGGTATAACAGCCGATATAAAAGTTCTTATCTTTTTAAAAGCTAACTCTCTTCAAATTGAAATTAATCTAATCTAGTAAAGGCGAAAAAAAAATTCAAATGTATCGCCTTAATTATTGGACACCGTTGAATGCTTGGGCGTCACAACGGTAATGTTTAGTGGCTTTTTCACTAATTCAACTTCAGAGAGATAGTTATGAAATTTTTTGGACTTCCACTAGGGCTGCTACACTGATAATTCATCTGTGTTAAAAATCGTGTCTTTACTACTGTTGACATTAGTAAAAAATTATGTTTGCTTTAAACATTTTCCAGCTTCACAATTTGTTTTTATTATTTAAAAAAAAAACAACACGAACTTATTCGCAATACCAGCTTTTTATAAACATCGTCTAAAGTGCTACATGTTTATTTAGAATAAACTTTATGTACTCTGCAATGGATATTCTACAAATTCCCTTGAACCTTGTAAAATACGAAACCTTCAACGCTCACTAAATAAAGCTTCGCCTTCGAATGCTTTGAAGTTCCAGAGTTTAAATCTCCAATAAAAAAAAGAACGGCAAGCGTAATGTGAACATTCAAACAGTATAAAACTATCATAAAGTCGCCGAAAAAAGCGCGTTAAGTACGGCCGTAAAAATAGGAAAATCAACATCCAGCATCGTAACACCACTTCGAAACGCATTAAAGCAGCTTCGCTCCGCCCCAAAAAAGAACCTCGAGAAAGACTCAATTGTCTCTAACGTACCGATAAATCGCGGCGCCAACATCGCGCGGTTTATTTATTTACAAGCGTACATCTGCGCGCCTCAAAGAGCTTCGCTACTCCTCCTACAACTACTATACTCGGAAACTGTGTCTCGGACTCGCTTCTCGTCGCCGCCAACGAAAACACGCGAGCTTTCGATTTCTCTTTCTCTCTCTCCCCCCAGAATTAGATTGCAAGTGTACGACTGCACGTGAAATATCGGCGCGAGATTATCGTCGTGTAGCCTGAGAATCGAGCGTATAACGCGCGCGAAATGGCGCGCGATGAACGATGTCTAGACGCGCGGAATCGCTTTTTCCCTGGGTTTCGCCTAATTTCGTTATGCGCGCGCATGGGAAGGTCGGAGGACGACTGAAATATCGCGAGCGGAATTGTTCGGAGGGAAAAAAGAGAGAGAGCTCGGCGACGACGACGATCGGTTTTATTTCACCGCACTGATTGGTGATTTATTTTGCTCCGCTGATTGCGCGGTTTATGATGATGCGCGAATTTCGTTGGTGCGCGCAAAGGCAATGAAACGAACAAGATTTTTGTCCAATCAACTTTTCGAAGCGGATATTTTTTTCAATTCATCGGTGTAATACAGCTGAGCACTTTATTATTAAAAAAATATTATTATTTATCATTCTTAACAGCTAGTTTTTGTCGCAGGGCAAATTTATCTTTCCACTTCCATAAATGGAAACCATTTACTCTTCGCGCTCTGCTTACACGAGGCATTTCTACAAAAGTATCACGTACTCCTATACGTATATTTGATTAAATAAACGCGCAATGATATACGCGCGCTATCAATATATTTCATGCCCTGCGCGCGTGGAAATAAACAAATTGAAGCAATGATGAACGTCGATAATTTTTTTTAAATTATCCACTCCGTACATGTATATTTGCTTACGCAGAAATTATTCAAATGCGCGCACGCGGCTTTAACAAGCTTGTAAATCTTCGGCTGTGACATTATTTATCACGAGTCATGTAGTACGTGTGCAAATTGATTTCCTTAGCGGTGAGAAGAATTCGGCAAGTAGATACGAAGATGATGAACGTCTCCAATGATTCTCTTTGGCACCCAACGTCCGTAAATCATTCATTACTTTCAAATTTCGCTCTTCGAGCCGTGTATAGCATGCGCTTCAAAATAATGCTGTTTCTCAGAATGGATCTCGCTGGGTATATGATGCTGTCGGTCGTTGACATCAATCTCGGTGTTATTTATAAAACCGTGCGCGGTAAATAACGAATGATATACTGATTCTGGATAATCGGGTTTGAATGAAATTTTTTACAAATATATAAGCTGCCTATACGATCGCATTATTTATAAATATTTTATTATACGAAACGCGCGTATTTATTCTTCATCAAAAGCGCAAATATTATGTGAATTTCGCGTATATTAATCACCGTTCTTCTTGTTATAAATTGTGGATAAATTATCAATCAAAATACGCTAGCACATATACACACACATACACGGCATTATAACATACTGCACGCGCATAAATTGGTTTTATCCCCTCCGCGCGAATATTATTCTGCTACGAATTATTTTAACTCCCTCGTCAAGATCAGCCTCAATTATTCATCCGCCTGAGCCCCCGCAACCCGTGTATATTTGAAACACATTGAAGAATATATTTATTCGAAAATTACGTACAAACAACCCAAGTCCCACGTGTGTCTGTGTTTGTGTATGTATACTCGAAGAACTCCCGAAACATCGATTAAACTTTCTCGATTTATCAACGACACGGCAAACATGGCACACACGTGGCCGTTATATGTAGAGAGAGAGAGACAGAGGCTTGAGAAAAAGGGAATAAGGGAAACAGCGACACGCGGAGCAGCACAGCGCCGACTCGCATGCTAATTTCGAACTCACAATGTCTGCGCATGGCGTGTACATACATACAGTTGAGAATAGTATAGTATATACCGGTATATGCGCTTATGAGTCTCATACCTAAAGTGTACTTCGCTCTTTGCTGGTTTGATCTCTCAATTGGATTCGCGAGTGTTTGCGCTCTTGTGCATAGATATTATTATTATTATTATTACTGATTAAACGTGACGTGAAATTAGTACGCTATATTACGACGTTTACTTTGAATATTTAAATGCGTGCGTTAACGTCAACATTGCGAATGGAAACGCATGCATAATCCAATAATAATGATTATTATTTCTATATGTTTTAATGAAAATGCTTATTATACGCTCTTACATAACACGAAAGCTTTAATGCATATATAAAAAATAGTAGTGTTTTTATTTAAACAAAACCTTGGTAGTGCGGCCATCAGCGTCATTTTAATAAAAAAAAGTAGACGTTTTAAATCACGTCAGTTCGGCGGATGATCCGATAATAATACGGCTGAATTTTCATTTCATTATAAAACCTTTGAATATCATAAAATGCGAGCAATATGAAAAATCCGAATTTAAAACAACGGGATTCGTTTTACATTATATATATTTCTCATAAATGATGTCATTATCAGTATTAAAAATCAATGTGCATTGGCAAAACGAGAGGCATAAATTACAGATTTTTGCGCTCGCATACGCGGAGATTATAATAAAATATGTACACATGCACAACGGGGGGGCAGCTGATTTTAATGAAAAATCTGCATCTCGTTCGCAAACAAACGACTGTTTGCATAGCGTGAGATAAATCCAAATTTAAAAATCCAACGTTAAAATTCGCGCGAATGAGTGATAACTCGGCGCGCATACGCGGAAAAGTCATGTAATCAGCATAATTTCGTCAGTCGAAAAGTATATACCTGCGCCCAGCCAAGTTAATTACAGTGTTCAACGGTTCATCGATCCATTTAGAAATGTCCACTTGTCGCCAGCCGCTTAGCCTCTAATCAACTATCTGTTTACTGATTTCCGAGCTACAGAGAGAGAGAGACACGCCCTAACTAACTGTCCTATTGACTATAGCGACGCGGCCGGTTCGTGAAACTGCGGCTATAGTTTTCTTTTAACGACGATAATTTCGATTGGCAATTATACCGCGTGCCCGCACGCGCTTTGTGATGTCGGCGTATGCTCGCGTAAATTTAAATTATTGGTACCTGTCAAATGTTTTATAAATATACTGCTGTTTGTAGTAGTATAGTTATATAGTTTGACACTGATACGATGGTGTAAAATTATAATTAAAATGAAATTAATGGGGGGATGTTGGCAATTGTTTAACGTGTTTTCGCAAACTTTTTAACGATCGGTATAATCTTTTCGAGAACGGACAAGATGTATATAAAGATGGAAATACAGCTCTTTAAAATTTTAATGATATCTAATAACGCGGCGCGTCCTTTGGAAAGTTGTAATGTTATGACGTCAGGAAAGAATTAAGTAGGCAATAACTTTTTAATTTCAAATTTATTACGAATTATTAAAAACTGATCCCCTTCCCTAAAAAGTAATATTTTTAAATCTCAATTTCTATATTTTTTTTATCCAACTTATCCACTATCAATAACATGTACATCCGAGCAAACTATATGTACTTATAAGCAACGTTTCCTATTATCTTTACTCACTAATCGACTGCACCCGCTCATTTGTTTACTTCAACAACTCTCCACCCTACCTCCAAAATATGAACTCCCTACCGCATCTCCTCTCAACAACACCAAAGAAAAGAATATATAATCACTACCATATCACGCTCTCGTCCCAATAAACGTCGTCATTTGCCTTCCCAGCCTCATAAAGCCCCTATAGCGCTCAAGAAAAACCAGACAATGAGACGACGCGCGCGCGTAGACCCTCTCACGCGCCGCAGAAGTTAATTCCCTGGTTCAACGATCTCGTAAAGACACGGGCCGTCCCTCTGTAAACACACGCGCGACTCTTTTCCTCCCCCCGTGCGGATTTTCGATATTCGCCTTCGGTTTCGCGCCCCTGTGTCGAACTTTATGAGTCTGTCCCGTGTAAATCCGCTACCGCGGCGGTACAGTGGCTTTTTGCCGTGCGCGAATCCATAAAACTAAGAGGGCAGAGGAATTATGGCCACTGCGTCTGACACCGTTATTTCGGCCTTTTTTACCCGCACTCCCCACCCGCGGGTCTTCCCTTTTTTTACGAGGCGCACGCGCGTGCGTAGTACAGCGAGGGAATTTAACTTTCCCTTTCTGCCGGGGCGGACTTGCGGCTTTTTTTTTCTCGGCCGTTCGTTTATCTCGCGCGCGTTAGAGAGAGAGAGAAAGCTGAGTATTATAAGATTCGAAAAGTTTTTCTCTCTCTCTCTCTCACTCACAACTCGTATAAAGTACTTTCTTAAGTGGCGCAGTGGAGGAGGGAAAGGGTCGTTGGCTCTCGGTGTCTGCTCGCGACCGCGGAGTTTCAATCTGCGTCCAGGCATTTTGAAGTTCGCTTATATGCAAGTTTTATCATTTTTCTTCTCGCTTTTTTTTCAATATCAATGTTTATTTGTATATTAGATAACGATAATGTTGTTGGTTGTAAATAGTAGGGTACCAGGTACAAATGCACGCGATGATTATCTTGCTTATTGACAGTTACACATCTAAGAAACGACCGCCGTTAATGGTTCTTGTTAGAAGTCGGAAATAGAAGTAGACTGAATGGAGAATGCAAATAAACAATATACCTTTTGAAAGGATATTCTAAGAATAAGAAAGTTGATCTTTTAACTCGCGAACCACAGGCATGAGTTTTGGCTACGATCTCTCGACTGAACTTTTAAATTAACGATTTGGAAAATGACGAATCAGGATTATACACGTGATATCAAAAGAATGCATTAATGCAGTAAAGTTGAACAATCGTTAATAGTCGTTTCAAACCGATTTAATACTTTCATCACTATATAATACAAAATATTTTCTACCTGATATAGACATAAATAATAATAAAAAATAATTTAGGATTGTTACAGAAAATAACTATATAAATATTACGATTAATGATGAAACCAGTTTCACAACTCGCCGAGAGATCTTAACCATCTACTGGTTCCATGACAGCCGCCCTATTTATAGTTCCTTTCGTATCTGCATCTATCACTCAACAACACACTCGACTTTCGACCAACAGCATATATACATCTTGGACTTACAGTGTCACCTCAGTCCCACGATCGCACCCATCTCACTTCACCAACGCACCGCGCACACCACAACACTACCCATCACGTACTTTCTCTCCCCTTTTTCCTGGTAGTCCTTCCACGATCCCTCCTGTCCATCGTCCCCATACTGCTGCTACCAGCTCTGCCGTACGAGACACCAACCTCCTCCTCCTCTTCCTCCTCGTGATGGTCCCAGCCCAGGTTCTCGGCGCTCCTCCAGCGTAGACGGCGCAGCGTCAAGTCGCGCGAGGCACACACAGCGAGCTCGCGGTTATTTTCTACACCCGCGGCGGCCAGCGGTCTTATCGCGCAGGCGCCCGCGAGTGTTCAAAAATATACCGCGCTCTCTGTGTGATGTGTGTATATAGTACGCCCGCACTTTGACACGCTAGCCTGCTGGTTATATCTGCCGGCGAATTCTTTGATTGAGTACTAGCGCGTATATAAGCGAGAGAGAGTGTGTGGGTCGGAGGTGTAATTTTAGGTTTGCGTTATTCTAGATCGGTTTTCAGGAGTTACGGCGCGCGTGTGTGTGTATTTGCGGCCACGGGAATATAATTGCAAATGCCGCAACGCGATTGACAGCCAAGTGAGAATGCGAATGAGAAATTCTCGTTGTTATTGGATGTGTGTAAAGATAGGTGTGACGAGGTACAAGTGATGCGGGTTGAATTATTGTACTCGTTTTCGTGGTTTGGATATGTATACTTGGATGTTAATTAATTTTGTAATAAAACAGTTTTGGAATGATTGTGATGAAAATTATTCGACTACGAAATTAAATGCCGTGAATTGTTTATTATATTTTTAGATTGAATCAACAAGATAATTAAAACGCGCGTGGTAGAATTAATCTGAAATTCATATTTTTGCCTGTTATTTATGAAAATGCTCTTTTTCATTTATAATACGATGAACATAAATTGAACGTATTTTTAGAAAATTTAAATAAAACTCGAGAGCCATAATGTTTTCTGAATAAAATACAACTGTAAACGAGAAAAATAAAACGCATTGCTGTACCCCGATTTTGTGTACAAGTCAAATAAACTTGATACACGACTGTTTGGATTAACTATAAATATATAATATACAGCAACAATAAAAATTCAAGTATTTTTTAAACCAATTTTTCGAAAAACCAACGGGCACACGTATTTTACTTCTCGTCAGCATAAGTCAAAACAAAAATTCCCAACATCCTTACAGCTCGAAAACTAAAAATCCGCGAGTATATATAACCCAATCGCTCAATCACCGCACCCGCCAAGCACTCTTCGCGCACTTTCACTTTTATTTCGTCTACCGGCGCCGGTACAGCGTGTGTTTGCATTGGCACGCACGCGCGCCTGACAACCTCTTAGATTCCGATCGATCGAAAAAAGCGAGAGTGAGGAAAGAAAGAGGTGGAGGAGAAGCCGAACACGTGTGCGACTCGCGCGTGGGCGTCGCCTTAGCACACTCTTTTTTTCTGACGCGGATGATGTAAAGTTTCCCGATGATGATGATGATGCTAGCGCAGGTGCGACCGGATAGATTCTCTGACGCACGTGGGAGATTTGGTAACATCAGTGCAGTGAGGGAAGATTTTTGTTGGTTGTATAAATGTTTCTTGTATTTTAATTTAATATTGTTATTGTTATTATACTTTGACTATGCATTTGTTGCTTATTTTAATGTTAACATTAAAGAATCATCCTTTTCTCCTACACTGATGCTTTTAAATGTTCGATAAATGAACTACTTATGCGTTGTTACAGAAAAGCTTTCATTAACGCGATCGATGCCGTACTAATTAATTTACGCTAACGCTCTAATCAATGACCTGTTTTATTTATGGAATAGCTGATCGTTAGTGCAGTAAAATATAGAACAAGTCTATTTTAGTACATCGATTTAGTACTAAATTACGCGAATTTTTCATTACATTTTTAAAAACTTAAGAAAGCTTCAACAATTTTTTAAATTTTCTAATCGCTCTCTATAACATTCTAGAGAAAAAAGAAACGTTTGTCTATACAACCTTTTTTAAAATATCAAATCACTCGTTCACTTCACTTTGACCATCGCGCCACCGCACTAAAGCCCTCGTACCCCTCCTAAAAACCGAAACTTCAGTCCGAAACTCCTCTTGCAACCCTCACCGAACTACTCCTCCTCCGTCTCCCCGCCGCAACACTCGGCGATTATCAATTGCCGAAGCGCGCGCGCGCGGTAGCGACGCGATTTCACGGCCGCTTAAACTCTCGAGTGAGCTCGTCCTCTCTCTCTCGCTTCCCAGGAAACCGCACCGACAAATGGCGCCTTTGAGGGGGTTGTAACGGCGGGCCGGTTTTCTCTCTCTCCTATCAATCGTAAAAGCTCGCGGCAGCTCGCGCGCGCGTGTTTTGAGAGCTGGCCGTCGAACGACTACTGGTATGGCAACCGTTCGCGGATAGTGCCAGAGGTTCGTCTCTCTTTTCCACCTCTCTATATACACTATTCACGCGAGCGGGCTGTCTCTGTCGAGAGCTTTTCGGGTTATGTGTAGGCCGAGAGCGAGAATTGGTTCGGGGGTCTCGCGTTTGTAGGCGCGAGCGAGTGGTTTCTTGTGTTTTTGCCCTGACGCTTGAGCGAGCGAGGAAGACGGAGATTGATAGCTTTTGCTAAAGCGCGTTTATACAGTGCTGAGCAGCGTGGAATGCTATATACACGCGGGTTCTTGGAGTTTTTTTTGTTTCGATTCGTGTTTTGTATATATGTGGGTGATTTTTGCTATGCGTCGAGATGAAAGTATGCGACTGAAATGTTTCGCCGGCTTTCGTTTCGTTATATACGGCTGAGTTAATGCTGTTATTTTAACGGCTGATCCGTTTTAAAGAGGATAAAACGCATTATCGGTCGGGGCTATATCCCACTGTTTCTCTGTTGATGAAGTTGAGGTGCTTCCTGATTACGATTGCGCCTTTTAAAATATCCTCTCTAATATATATTATGAGTAGAAAACGCATCACAATATTCTTCTGTATCCCGTCTGAAATAACGACGGTTCTTATGCCAAATATCATAACTAAAATATTACCTGACTCTCTCGGATTCCATATATAAAAAATAAAATCATTCATTAATTCCTCGCACTCAATAACCCAGTCCGCACACAAACGCGAGACCTACCGCGCGTCGGCGACATTATCAGCAAAAACCCGGACCTCTCCAGAGCCATCCTCGCCATCTCACAATTCACCCTATCACTCACTCTTCAACTTCGTTCTATCACCTCCCACCTTCACCACATCGCACTACTAAACCGGCACATTTTTCACATCCACGAGCGCACCTTTGCGCCAGACGACTGGCTACTATTTAAATCTCTCTCACTCTCTTTCTCCCCCACCTCGGCCGCGAAATCGCCGGGCAAGGTCGTGCTGAAGCCTTGCTACGATCTCGCGCGCGGCTCTGTTTATTTGTGTGTGATGTATAAGAGAGAAAGAGGGAAAGAGAGAGGTTAAAGGGTCCCCCACCTCCACGTCGGCGCGGTTAAGTGGAAGCATAGACGAGAGACGCGGTGGGGCGTTCAGTCGTCATTTTTACGGAAGGCCGAAGGCTGTTTAGAGCCCCGGATTTTTGTAAACTTTCGTGTGTGTATATACCCGCGTGGAGGATTTGCGTTTGTACGGGGTTAGCGGAAATCGGGGAATCGCGAAAAAGCTTTTGAGGCGTGTGATAGATTGACGGATGGGGGAGAGTAGGAGGAGGTTCTTTGATTTCGAGGTTCGCTGTTTTCAAGTGATCGATTTTTGTGTGTATAACGGTTGCGATTCGCGCTTACTTTTACAGAGGCTGTTCTGGATTTTTCATTTTTCTATATACAGTTTATTTTGGGATGTAACATTATTAATGGGATGTGAACTCAAATTATATGTAAATGTATACTGAAATGATAAATTTGGTTTGTTTAATTATAAGTGGGTGGATGATATTCCGTCTATATGTGTGACATTTTAAATGAAAATTCCAAAGTATATAAAGCTTCTGTGTTGGTGTTATCTCGATAGAAGGTCGGGAATTAAATTGAGTTAAGCATGATCGATGAGTATTATAGTTAGGCAATACACACACACAAGATCGGTTTTTGTTTTCGATGACTGACGTAGTAACCAAGTTCTATATTTAAAACAGCGGCTTACCACTTTAGTCTGAAATATGACTAATTACAATTCACGAAATATATAGATTAGTTTGTAAGAAAATTTGAAATAAACGAAAATGTGCTGTTTTTAAGAGCTTATTTGTTTTCAAGTAAATACTACACGAATTTCATTGTTTTCTATAGATAAAGAATGTCTTTTTAATCTTCAATTTTCATCGCTACATTTGTAACCGCGAGAAAATATATTTCCTATACTCTCAATCCAATATCCAATAATATATGACCTTTCAAAACATTAGACATTTCTCGCTTCAAACCACCAACCATCACCATACAGAAATCAATAAAAAAACTCTCTTCAACCGCGACAGTAACCCTTAAAAAGACAAACGACCCCAACAAAAAAAACACACACCCACGCCGATAACACTCTCAATTTCACCCATCGCTCATACGTCGCCTCCGCGGCCAAAACTCGCTCGCGAATGATCATGAAACAGCCGTTAACTCTACACACAATCGCCCGGCCATTGTTCATCGATATACGCGTGTATACATCTATACGTCCGTCCGAGGAGAAAAGTCTTTCATGCTGCAACAGCAGCAGCCGAGCCGAGTTCGACGCCGGCCCGTAAATCTCCGCTGCAGTGATACGGCGCTATATCACGTCGGGCGCAGGCGCGCAAGTTCGGCGAGAGTAGAGAGAGATCTTGCGCGAGGCCGGAAAATAAAGTTAAAGCGGAATCGACATCGCGGAAAGACGCGCGAGAGAGGGAGAGATGGGGGCGGAGATTCATGGCGAGACAGTTGCAGCGTGCTCGCTGATGCCTGGCGTGCGGCTTTCGAGTCCCGGACAATAAGGAAATGCTGATATGTTGTAGTGTTGGATATCGCGGTTATAGAGTATAAGTTGGGGTTGGGAAATTATGATGGGGATGGAGAAGTGTTTTGAATTATCTATGCGCGAGGTTCTGGTCAAACAAACAAGTATTAAACTTGTATGGGAAATTAATTCTATACGTGTCGTATACTTTTTTTTTTATTTTATAACATTGGATTAATATAGAAATTTAATTAATAGCGATTTAGTGTGATGAACAAAAATTGATTGATTAGTTGAACAAATATTAATAATAATATGTTTATGATAGAATGTTTATGATTATACCTAATGAATAATTTTGTATGTCTCGTTTATGTTTCAGGTGAGCAACCAATACAATCAAGTTTGTGGCTCTTTTTCGTAAGTCATAAAGTTTATTTTATCTCGTCCGCACGGCAGTTTTTTCTTTAATAGAAATTATAAAGCGTGTCCGTTTCTATGACGAATGAGGTTCATTTATTACTTCGAGATTGAGTAACACTAGTCACGTTAAAAAGTAAACGATTCCAGAAAAATAAACGTACTCTTTTCAAATGTGTATAATGTATACACGTGTACACTTCAAATTCGAATCTTCTATAAATAAAAGCTACATGGACGAGCAAGAGAAGAATCATTACATATAGAATCTTTTTGAAGTATTCTTTATAGTGTTTCCGTTTTAGCAATGTAACCGAAACTATTCGGATATAAAAAACGCATTATATAGCTTACTTAAAGTACATATTAATGTAGATAGTTTATGATGTAGATTTTATGAATCAATTGACTCGTTTATTGGTGCTATTAAATTTGTTTTACGAGCCGAGTTGGGGCAATTAAAACCTTCCCATTAATACTTTATCATCATGACGCATATATATATAGAATTCTGGGCATAAATGAATCAAGTTACTATCTATTGAACTATTCAGCCACCCCCGTTGTAATTCAAATTGAAACTCCCCACAAATATAAAAAATAAATAAATAATAAATAAACTTCTCACAATTTTAATCGATTACATATATTCTCAGAACTACATCAAACCCTAACAAATCACCACACAACCGCAGCACCTATTAATTCTTCATCCACCTTTTACACACATCTCGCACCTGCACACACTCATCGAGGTGCGAATTCGCAAATTCGCGTCATTATACACGCTGGCAAAATGACGCACGCGGCTGTCATTGCGTGAATTTTTAAAGAGGTCCTCTCTCTCTCTCTCTTTGCACTCAACGTGTGCGCATCACGCGAAAGGGAACCCGCTAATTGCTCCGAAGAGCCGCACGAGCATGTGTCTGTCACGCGCGCCCGGGAATCGGACTCGCGTGCGCAGTGGTGTACATATAGCTCGCGACAAGGGCTTTTATACCTTCGTGCGCTCATTTAATCGCCTTCCTTTCGCGTCTTTTTTTGCGCTACGAGGTAGGTACTTTCAGGATTAATTGAGGAGTGTCGACGGCTGACGACGCGAAAGTGGAGGATGCTGAAGTGTTTGGACGAGTTAGTGTGTGATGTTTTACGGGGGTTCCGATCGTTTTGTCGAATGATGAGTTACTAAAGGATGGGAAATGGTATTTTAATTAGGTTAAATAATATATGTAAAATTTTTGTTTACACAATAGATCAATTATTGATTAGAATTCCTATAAGACTTTTTTTTTATAATACGCGAAACTTCTACACTATAATCATGCAACAAAATACTTTTCTCAACCACTCGCGCCTATCTCTCAATCTTATTCCCGAATTAAGCCAAACAAATGTCGAACACACAGTTCGACGGAACCGCGCGATGATATAAACTCTGAGTATCTTTCTTTCCTCGGGCCGGAGTTTATTTCTTTTCTTATTATTCCCCCCTTTTATCCCCCCGAACGATCAGCTAACTCGGCCCCGGGGCCGACGGCGTGTAACTTATCCCTTATACCTACGAGCAGCAGCAGCCATCCCTCTTCTCGCTCGGAATGTTTTACGGCCACGCGTATATAGCTCGGACAAGTCGTCGGCTTTATTCGCCAATCTCGTCGTAGTCCCTCGACGTGCGCCACGCGGCGCAACCCAACTCCCTAAACAAAATATGGATTCGCTTCTAATTGGAGTAGTTGCGTGAGACGCGCTTTATTTATGTAGTTTCGTGGAGTATTACTCACCGCGGGGTTATCCGTTATCCCGCTTTTCGTGGGTAAGTTTTTAATCTATAGCAGTTGTGGTATATCTAAATGCGCGGCACGCCAGAAAAAGTGTATTAAAGTTATAATTAATGTTGATGATTATATATACAAATAAGTATAATGATATACAGGGTGTATTTAGGGGTGCATAATGTGATTTGTTGTTTTTAAAGTATTTTTAACGCGATTTTTCCACTTTAAGCGACGCTTTATACGAAAGAATGAAACTCAGTATAAAGAGATGGGAGCGCAAGTCTCGCGGGAGACACAAATAATTCAATCGGAATGAAAAATTGATTCTCGGACAGGTTGAACAATGGCGCGAGAACTTTGAGAAATTGATGCGTAATCAGTGTAAAGAAGGCTTGGCGAATTTAAAGCTGATTATCAACTTTCGAGCATAAAGCATATAATTATACTCGGAATTTTAAAATGAACTTTTGTAGTCTTATAAGCTTTGAGAGACTTCGAATTCTGTTTGTTAATTAATGTAATCTGCTGTACATTTCGAGTTTTTATATATAGAAAAGTATATAAGTACTATGCAGAGAATTCATTAATTTAATTATCTATTTATACAATACCAATACGGATGAAGTAGAAACACAAAGGCAAGATTTTATTTTTTATTTTTTATAAGAAATATTTCATAGTAAACCAAAAAATCCGAGTATACATTAGAATTATAATTTATCGCCGCACGATTACTCATTAAAACTCAGCAAGCGACTTATACGCCATGCCTCTTCCCGCGAGAATTTTAATAATCAGCATTTGAAATTGAATCCCCGAGCACAGTTAGCCTATATTACCAACCATCCGGAACTACAGTCGAGACGTATAAATCATTCGCGAGTGATTATAACTTCGGGGCCCGCGAGTCGCAGTCTCCACCGCCGCCCGAAACCATAATTAATGAACGGAAAATTGCGCGTCTCGAGAAGTAGAAGAAGAAGAAGAAGCAGCAGCAGCTCTGGCCCGATGTTGCCGGAAAAGATGGTCGCGCAAACGAAGATAAATGACATCCGCGCGCGTGCGCGCGACGAATTCTCTTTATAATCACCCCCATTATCCGCGCCAAGACCTTCGCGCGAGAGTGCAGTATTCTGACAATGCAGGGGAGAGAGAGAGGATAGGAGAAGGAAGTTCGCAAAGCAGCAAAGAGCTTTCGCGTGCGGCGCGAGAGGGACAGGAACGTCTTAAGCTGCAGGCCAAAGAGGAGGGGAGAAGAATTCATTAGCAAAACAGAAACATGGGGTGATTTGCAAACAGAAGCTGCCGCGGATTCTTTGTGGGTTAGGGGCAGTGGAGATTAGGGGAGGAGGTGGTGGTTTGGCAACGGCTTCATTAAAGAAGAACATGGATGGTTAAGGTGTACATGGTGGTTGGGAGCGCATCAATATTGGGTTACGTAGATTAATGGTGGTCGATTGATAATAATTAAGAGGAGATTAGCCGTATAATATTAATTTTTTTTCTTTGATACTTTGGTAAATTAGCCGGAGCGAATAGTTGAATTACGATGCTGCAATGATTCTATAAGCTTTTTTTTGCAGCTTAATAAGAACGTGAAAAATAAGATGTAAAAATAGTACATGTTTTTAGCAAATTGCCTGTGGACGTTGATGTACTTGCGTAAAAGTATTATTTATGATCTTTGCCAAACGAATGTAAATTTATAAACAAAATGTATGAGATATATTTCAATGTGAAATAAAGACTTGAAATAACTCATGTATGATGTGTATAGGTACATATTTCATAATCCTCAAAAGTGAGATACATTCATGTCAGATTGAAACTCGCATAAAGCTATGAAAAAAACTGGAGCGTCGCTCAAATCAAATTTAATGTTCGACAACATCCTGTAAATCATACAGAGCAAAAGATTCATTACGCACTCAATAATAATTTACAAACGAACCGTTTCCTCTCCCGAGACTTGTGAAATATAATTGACTCGGAGTATATATCTACAGTTGACGGAAATGCCAGATACGTTTCTTCCACAAATAGATACTTTCCCCCTCGTTTACTTATCACTCGCGTTGCTTTTAAAAACACAGAACGTGCGTTGAAAGCGCTATCCCAAATGCCCCCGACCCTACAAACTCTTTTGATCCCTAACTGTATATACATTGTTGCGTGTCAAGTTCATTTCTTTGCTTAGTTTTGTACAGTAAAAACAAATACACTGTTAAGTTTGATGGTTTAAAAGTATTTTTAGCATATTTTTAAATTTGTTAAGTAAATTGCAAGACGTCTGATGGTAAATACAGATTTTTAAGAAGAATATAGGTATGCAATATTTTTAGGAAAACTTACTGGGAATCAGCGTTTGGAATTTGTTCAAGAATCTACACCTTGACCCTAACCGATTTAAACTAAAAGTGTGCCACCAATTTTCGGGTATTTTTGTTTATATATATACTTATTAATCCGCAAAAATATCGTATTATAATTAGCATGCAGCTCTTAGACGCGAAAAGCGCTTTCTGGCCCATTATATCATTTTCGTATTTGTCATTTGTGTATTCCGAGAAGTCATTGCACAGTGGCTATAATTGGGTTGGTAAAGAAAACAGGCGAACCAGACACACTCACACACCAGCGCCTCGAAAGCGTTCGTATATACACGTTCGTGCGTGTCTGTATATGTGGACACGCGCGAGCTTGCAGCAACTTTCGCGCCATCTACATAAAGCTTTCAGTCGGCGACCCAGTGGATAAAATCGAGATATTTACGCGGCCACTCGCAATTTCGAGTGTTGACGAAACAGATATATATAAATACGTATAATTTTCACGTTGTCGAAGCGTTACGAAAAGTCACATATGTATATATGCGTATTACTCTCTCGTTCATGTTGGGTGATTTTAATTGCAAAATATAATATGAGCGTGCGAGCGCGTGTCGACGTCAAAAGAAACGCGAATAAATGTTGACAAAATTTATGTATACTATACTGAAACGAGGAGTGCCGAAAGTAGATGTCCTAGTTATTTTCAAGAGCGTTTTGCTTACATAATCGTAGTTTTGTGGTGACACGTATTATATTTATTCAGTAATAAATTCGCCGGTTTAAATATAAAAGAGTTCTCGCAAAACTTTCTTCCAAAAATACCATTTTATTTTAAATGTTTTGAATTTCTCTTGAACGTGCAAAAATTCTCTTTCATAAAAAATTTATAAAAAAAGCATAGTTCCAATTTTTTAATATTTATATTAAATAGTTCAACGTATCCAATGGTTTTTTAAATAACTTAATAATGACAGAATATTATAGTATTAAAACATATTATAGTTTTGCATAAACCGCCTTCACTTTTATAAAATTTATTTTAAACTTTTCTCATTCCTTAAATCATCATTTACTTATATTGACTAAATTTCCTTTTTTTCACCACAATCCCAGTCATTCACCCAACCCAACACTACACACAACCCCCACGTATACTACGTACAGTCCAAATAAGAATCGAGATACGGCTGCATCGTGCTGTACATCCGGCACTCCGCGCCTCGTCATCTCGTGGCTCTCTCTTGACCCGTCCGTCGATAAGTACAGCAAAAAAAAACTGTCACACAATGCACCACCAAAAATCCACACGCACAGAACCTCCGACAAACTATACTACTACAGCACTGTACACGCGAGTCGCGAGCAGCGTTCTAGCTGGACAACACAGCGGCGTGCGCCACGCGGCGATACGTTGGTCAGCAGTGCTATAGCAGCCGCGTCGCCGTCGAAAATAGCGTCCAGTGCGGCACGCGGAATCCCGCTCGCTCTCTCTCTCGTCGCACGGTCCAGAGAGCAGCGCGCGAGCTATTTGTGGGACGAGCCGCGGGCCGACGCGCGAAATTATAACTGAATCCCGCCGTCGTCGTCGTCGTCGTGTGTGTCGCGCGGGAAGATGCGCGTGGGCGGAGAGAAGGGGGTCAGGTGGTAGCTCTCGTCGGTTGGGTGTATAATATAGGAATGTGGATAGCAGGTGCAGTGTGCAGTGATGCGGTCAGAGGTTTCGGAATTTTTTAAAAGGGTCGTGATGAAATTGGAGTGGTGGAATAAGGGGATTTTTATGATGGTATAGAATTTGTGGTATTAGGTGAAATTTTGGATTGATTCACAGTTTTTGTGGTATGTTTGTATGGGAGGAAAGCTGTACGAGGAAATTTGGAATAAAATGAATCATAGTTTT
>UXGD01002596.1:0-25115 GCA_900474315.1 Torymus auratus | reverse complement strand
GAAAGCTATAAATCATTTCATTCAAATGATGCAGTAAATTAAGGAATATATTACTAAAGTAAGATAACGATATATAAATATTTAATTATATAAAATTTCCCTTTAGCAGCGGTGGGAAGTAGGGTACTGTAAATTTTAACAGATATATAAAGAGCCAATATATAACAGATCAAAATTCATGTTTACATGTATCTCTAAACTCAACCAATTAAGATATCAAAATGTCCAATATTATTTGCGTTTATCAAAATTGACTACTCATCTACAATATAGAAAACAATAACTAAAGTTTAAATAAAGTTTTGTTTGATAAATAAAGTAATCATGACAAATTTCAATGATATGAGTAATAGTCAGTCAAAGGAATATATTTCACAAACGACGAATCCCCGTCTACCCGTGCGCATGCAGCATAAACTCGGATTACACATTATACCAGAAATGAGAAATCTCCTTGCAATCCGGCCGACATCTTTCTCTCGAGAAATTCATCTCTCGTATACTCCCCCCCCCCCCTCTCTCACTCTCTCTCTCGCGAGCATATCGCGAGCATTCCCACGGGACTCTGCGTGCCGTCTTTAAATTTCACGATTCCGCGTCAGCCCTCCTAATGCACATATAATACACACACACACCGGCGTGGTACGGAAGATTGATTCCAGCACTCGCGCGCCTTGCTTCTCTTAAGCTAATTACAACGCCGGGGAAATTTATTATACTCAAGAACCGGCGGCGATAAGGGCCACCGCCATCTCCCCTCCTCCCCGTTGACTCTTTTGCGAGTACACTCGCAAAGAGAGAGAGTGAGAGTACACGACAGAGCCTATAGCGCTCTGCGTACCTCTTTGTCTGTATGTGTAAGCCTTATCATCCTCTCGAGTAGGCCATTACTAAATTACTAATTTAATTAGAGAGGGCTGTGTTGCTGCTGCTGCGCACCGCTGTATATACGCCAACTGGGCACGCGCATTTTTAATTATATATCAAGTGTCAGGAGCAAAGAGAAAAGAGAGGAGAGCGGGGATCGCGTTTCATCAATTTCATCACTGCTGGCCCTTTGTGCAGCTTGTTACCTCCCTTTCTTTTTCTCCTTCTTTCTCTTCCGGATGAGTCGTGTAGCTTACACTTGCGTAATTACTAATACCGGACGCGCTTGCCCCTTTTTTTCTACCCTTTCTGCTGCTCCCGTCGTCATTGTCGTCGTCTTTATCTTCTGCTTCCTGATCGTAGCGCTGTTCGAGAGGGCAAGAAGATGCTCGAGAGAGACAGAGAGAGGGGCAGAGAGAGAGAAGGAGCACAGTACGCGTACCTTTGTTTGCCGAGGCTTCCTGATGAGAAATTATCTGCTCGGGAAATTTCATCGGATTCCGCGGAAAATGGGAACCTCTGGGTCCCTCTATCGTAAATAGCGAGCAAAATTAAGGTTTGCCTTTGAGGTCTCTATTATCAGATGACTTTTCCTCTGTTTACTCGGTCGTTAAATTAGTTTCCGTCTTATTTACTTGCATTACAGGCACAATAATTCACAAGTAATTAAATCGCGCCGCGTTTCCCAGAAACTTAATAGAATTCAAATATAATTTTATTTAGTGCATTGTCAACGACAAGAATCCACTATAGCAGCACTCGAACGAATGTATTAAGCTTATTACGTATAATGTTAAAAATTTTGTACTCGCGCAGAAAGGAAATTTAGCCCACATTAAACCGAGATTCATGCGTGTTTCTTGAAAAAAATACTCGATCCCTGCTCTAATTACGTATATTATTAATTTCTTGCTCATTAAGCTCGAATCCGCGCGTCGCCAGAATGCGACAGAGGGAAAGGGAGAAAAATCAGCCTCCCCCTACCCGAAAACAAAGTGACCCGGCGAAGAGATAACGCAATTTGCAAGGTGCCGCGGGAGGAAGAGAGATGGAGAGATCGCTGGCTGGCAAAGAGCGTGCAATTGAAAATTTCTCAGTATTCATCGCGCGCGCGGTGCTCTCCCCTCCCACCCTCCAGCGCCTCCTGCTCGCTCGCTGCTGGCCTGCATAAAGAAAAATCCATTAACATGCTAATCCGAAGTGTCGCGCTCGGGCTAAATGCATTTCTAATGAGAGAAATAAAAATTCCTTTTAATGAATTTCCCGCGTATTACGCGCGGGGAACGGTAGTAGTAGTAGCGCGGCTGCTGCTGCAGTGCCAATGAATGTTTCGCTGCAAGGAATAGGGCAACTTTTTGTCTGAATAATGGCACGACAGTCCGGGCAAGGCGCGACGCGACAGAAGTATTTCAAATATTTACCTGGAACTCTCTAACGAGGGTTTCAGAGATGATGAGATTTTGAAGAGAAAATTTTGTCAATTGGTTAAGGCAATTTTACGTTTTTAATTTTCACTACGTTCTCGATCTAGTTTCGTATTCTCGTTCAACAATTTATTTTTGAACAGATATAATATACCCTCGAAAGCGAACTTGGTTGGCGTAATCTCGTTATCATAGTCGAGTGTATAATTGAAGAATACCGGAAGTTTAGAAACAACAAGAACTGGGCAGGCGTACACCGCAAAGCTTTTCATTAGCAAAAGTTCTTAGGTCTAAGAGCCTGATTATATTTAATCACTTATTCGCACACTGAGAAAAAAATAACTTTGCAAACAACCAGAAACTTTCTATAATTTAATGAAGTATGCTTTTAAATGGCTTCTAAATTAGATTTCGATAACTATAGCGAGAAATTCTTAAGCTACACTGAAAAAAAATGTATGTTCAAGGAAATCGGACTTTGTTTGAAGTAAATATTACTTGTTTTAACTAAATTTTAGTTAAGGGTATAGAGACCACTTTAGAAAAAAAAATCCCCTTTAAATAAAATAGAGATTGTAATACAATAACATATTTTACACAAAAAAATATAATTTGTTGTCAATGTTGAAGGACTTCCATCGATTACATTTGGATTTATCCCTGAAACTACTGTTAAAGTAGTAAATTTATTTTTAACCCTCCTAGGATTACAACTTCATATTTTTTAGTATCGAATACTCAAAATCTACCAAGAGATCATTAATTTTAAATTAATATTTGTTTACACGGTTAGATTGAGTGTTTTTAAAATAAAAAAAATAAATATTAATTAAATTTTACCTTTTCATAGAAGTTTTCTAATTAGTTCGAGAATATGTAAAACCAAAATGCAGAAAGGTGCAAAAAAAAATCAGTCCCTCGGAACATTTTAAATATCATAAAATTTACCATCGTAATAATCGTATTTAGGTATTAAGTTTCTTAGGTGCCCGACCTCTACAGATAGTAGAGAATATCTGTGAATTTTGTGAAACTCGTAGAAAAATTTACAAAAACAAATAGGTCAGGTCAGATAGGTACGACTAGTCTGTAATTGTATACCAAAATAATTTTATACCAAAAATACTGCTAACTACATTAGTGCGCCGGCTATTTCAAAGAGATGACGTAATCAATTTTTACATTGACGTTCTGCTTTTTTTCACCTTACGTTATTATTTTAATTGTTGCTCAAATGTGGTTGACAACAACAGCCTTGTCTCAATTTTCAAAGTACAAGTATAAAATCTGTTCCATCACTTAAAGTATATGAAAAGATTTAATTTAGAAAAAAATTAATCCCTCATCGGCAGCAACGTTATTATTGGCAGCCACGTTATTAAAACTATTAATTAAAATTTGTTTCTATACCAAAGTCATTGAAATAGTGTGCAACTCAAATGGGAATAGACGTATATTTTCAATCGCCTTTTTTATAACTTTCTCATTTAGTAACTTGATCGAATTTCTTTTTAATTTCATATTTTGTTTTCTTTCATTCAAGGCAGGGATTTTAGAGAATTCATTTTCAAAAATAATTAAATTTACACCTTGCTGATGTTTCTCGATATCTGAAAAATGGATATTCCAACTCGGAGACTTTCAAAACATTGAAATACATACAAATTTCTGTATGAAAAATTCCACCGTTACAAATCTTTCTCTTGAAAAAACAAAATGATGAAAATTCTCCAATAATTACAAAAAATTTGGTTGCTAAAGTCCATAAGAAATTTCTACAAAACATAGCTAACTAGTTTTTTTTTAAAGGGCAAAGAGGTATTGTATATAATATTAATTACTGAAATATTTCATGTATATTATCAATCAATAAATAATAATGATTATCTATTAATTTTGCTATATTATAAGTACAATTAAAATGAACTAAATTAAATTAAATTCAAGCGTATATATTTACGTTTCAAACTAATTAATATGACTAGCACAGCTGCACTCCCTCACGTCCGCTAATACTGTTGATTTTGTAATTTGCTTTTATATGTTATTCGAAATGAATTAAAACTCACCTATTCCACGACCAGAAAAATCTCTGCGAATTTACTCGAGAAGTTTGAACCGTGACTTTTATCGGAGGTGTTATAGACTCAAAAATCAAAAAATCTCGAAATCGAAATGTTCAGCACTATAATCAATCTATAAGACTCTGTCTAGTCTATATATATAT
This sequence comes from Torymus auratus, assembly GCA_900474315.1. Lineage (NCBI taxonomy): Eukaryota > Metazoa > Arthropoda > Insecta > Hymenoptera > Torymidae > Torymus > Torymus auratus. The sequence continues at coordinate 20,597 of UXGD01002596.1, read as the reverse complement.
AATATATGATATCTAAATAAAACGTTTTATCTCCTTCAAAAACTAACCCACGTTTTTCTTTTCACTTTTTTTGCAGCAACAAAGCACTTTCACTCACCTTGTTGAGGTTACCAAAACCGAGACGCTGGATGGCCTGTGACTTCCAGTCTGGCAGTGGCGGATTGAAGACGACGCCTGAGGGTGGCGCGGACGACTTGAGAACGCCGAGAGGCAGCGTAACCAGGACCGCATCGCACTTGTACACGGTGCTGTTGGTCTGGGGCGAGCGGGATGGGGCGGCGTACACCTCAACGCCGTTGGCGCTGTAGCGCACCGCCCGCACTGCCGTGTTCAGTCGTATGTCCAGGCCCTCCGATAGCGCGACCGGAACGCACGAGTATCCGTTCCTCACTAAAACATTTACGAAGAAATAAAGATATTAGGGTTTTGTGTAGTGAAGTTTTTTTCCTGGCGTGGCATGAACCGACGAGTTAATAATATATGAAAAATTAATCGGGTATATGTGGTGAATTACAGTTACAAAATATGTACAAAAAAGAAATATTGTAAATTTTATTAGATAAAACCATTCAATATGTCCTTATCTTTCGTAACAATTGCGAAATACATTCAAGTTATATACAGAAAGACTTGGAAAGTAGCGAGACCCCATCGTGATAAAGGACTTAATGTATAGCATAATAACTTTAAGGTGCAATTTGTATCTCTTACCCGAACAGAATTTCTATAGAAATCCAGTAACTTCTGTAACTTTTATATCAAACCTGTATTCTTTTTTTTTCTTTAATAGCCAATCCCTTGCCTTTCGAAACCTCAATAAAGTCAAAAAGTGTTTCAAGTAGCCCACGCAACTGAGCTGCATGCGTGCGTATCAGCAATTTACCCACCGCTGATATCCACAACTCTCAGTCTCTATCTCGAAGACAATTACCTTACTTCGACCCCATATAATTCACATCTTTTTTCCCCCTATAACGGCCAATCGAGAACCAAAAAAATCCCCGACCCATTTCCTCCTATACCCCCCAACAAGAATTTCCAGTCCCGGAAAAGCGGCCCGCGAGACGCAGGAAGACGGACGCGCGCGCCACATTCAACAAAACCCATTGCGTGAGCTCGAGTGTACACACGTATACACGCGCGCCGTGTGGCTTCCGATGGAAGGGAATTTGTTTCTCTTTAATTTATGCGCGTTTATCGTACACGGAAATCTCTCGGGAGTAAGAGAGAGAGAGAAAGTACGAGCGCGCACTCGCGTGTCGCGAATTTATAACGCTCGTTAGGCCGAGAGCACACTACACTATCGAGATGCGATGCGCCGCCGCGGCGGACAATGTGCGCCGTCGCTGGGGGATTTTTTCTCGCCTCGGTTTCCGCTGGTATATATTTGCCCGGCCGGCCCTCCAACCAAAGGGCGCAGCAGCTGAATTGGCCGAATCGGACCGATTTTTCATTCGTCGAGAGAGGAAGGGGGCGTCTGACGTTTTTCCGAAATTATCGAGCTGGACGCGCTGCATCGCGTGCTGGGTTATATGCGCGAGACAAATGCGAGTGTGTTATAACGGTGTATAGCTGCACGCGGTGCAGAGAGGGTTGCAGCGGATCGTTTCGAATATACGGACGTTCGAAATTGCACTTGAAACGTAAAAATTGTCTTAATTCATATACTATACGTGGTCAACGAATCGGTATACTCGTGGTCATAATATACAACGTGGAAAAAAAAGAAGACGATATCGGCGTTATACCGTTGATTTTGCTTGTTTCGTTGTACGTTTGAAGTTAGGCGCCTGTAAATTGTTATGTATTCAATGTACCGTAATTTTGTAAAAAGCGATATTATACGTCGTAACGAATGAGAAAAGCAATCGGCCGCGAAATATTACTGAATTCTCGGTATCATATAATGACGAGCAGAGACCTGATTTCGTTGTCAAAAACATATATTGCCGACGTTGGAAGTTACGTGTTCGCGGAGTAGCACGCACTTCGCTTATTAAAACACGCAAATATCTCGTTCATCAGAGAAATTCGTTTTCCCTGGTCGCGTAAAGCGAGCGAGATGGAACTCCTTGATTAAATGCCATCATTATTCATATACGGAAAACAAAAGAAATATACCGGCACGAACGGGCTTTTAATAAGCAATGTGACGTTGATTGATAACGATTGTGAGGACTGAATTCCACACTAATGAATTAATTATAGTTCCAGGAATATAGTTTTCGAAATTTACGCTGGGTGAAATAATCAAAGGTACTAAGTGTGAATTGAAACCTTACAAATATACTCCCATCGACACCTATAATAAACACTCAGGCGACTGTTTCTCGAGCTCCAAGTCACTGCCGATAAATCCACCATGAAGAAGAAAAAACTCTCAAACGACTCTGCGTTTATGATAATTCGCCGCACGTATATACGTAATAATTATCGCGCAGAAGCCGTATACACACACCTAAACATCAGCGAGATAGGGGTTTACAACCCACGAATCTCTCTCTTGCGCACGCGCGAGAAGCGCTGAAGCTCCTCGCGTTTCATCAACAATTCACGCAAGCCAGCGAAATAAAAGACGCAGGCCTCTTGCCCCTCGCAGCCTATAAAAGTGATTGAATAACCGTAAAATTTATCGGCAATACCCGCCACGCCCTCGTATCTCGACTTCTCCCACCCACCGCCGTCCCGACACAGTTCAATTTCGCGGAAAATCCTGCGAAAGTACGCGTGAAATTCTCCCTCCCTCTCTCTTTCTCGTCTCATTCGCATCCACACGCGCGACATGTGAGTGAGCTCGTTAGCTGTACTGTGTGTGTATGCTCGGCGCATAATTCCGAGTCCGCGGAGATTATATAAAACGGACGAAAAGGCTTCGTAAAAATTAGCCGTTGTAAAAATTTCGCAATAAAGGAGACGAGACGGGGGTATAGAGAATTTACAAGGCTGCACGCGTGTTTTCAGCGCCTAGGATATATCCGACGTCGTAAATAACGTCCGGCGTCGCGCCACGCGGGAAGCAGAAGTGCGAGGAAAGAGGGGCGGGAGGGAGAGAGAAGTTCCTGAAACATCTCACGTCGTATATGCTCGACTTTACGAGCAAATCCATTAAATTTTATCTTCCGTATTTAAATTACGAGGGCTCGCGGAGTTCATATATATACCTATATGCGCGAGAGCTGCGTCTTCCGAGTGCTGAGAGAAAGAGCGTATTGGTTGTTCGTTGTGTGTAGCACGCGCTCGCGGAATTCCACGAGACTGCAGTGGCGTATAGCGTCGCGAAGTCGCACCCCCGCGGTGCTCGGTTGTATACGTATGCATAGTACGCGCGTGGTGCACGATGGATGATTAGATAGTGGTGCGGGAATATGATTGGAAAAAAATTTGATAGTGCAAGTCCATATACTCGTTACTGGTTTGTTTAGGAAAATGAGGTTCCATTATTTCTCTGGGAAATACACAATTTTGTCTATTCAAATGAAAGAAATTGAGAAGAAAAAGTGATAATTGTAAATTAATAAGTGATTGAGATATATATTCTACATAAGGGAACGAACTAATCGTACTTTTAATATAATTATGACTTCTTCTTTTTTTCTCAATCGATCTAGAATTCAAATCTATTTTAGATATCAAGTTTGAGCTTGAAGAAAGAAAGTCGCCAAATATGGTTAGATTTACGTATAGAGTCTATATCGAGGATTCTGGAGGAAACGTTTTAAAAAGGGGGATGCCAAGTTAAAATTTGCAAGCTATAAACGGGTTTACTGCACGGTTTCAATTTTATCGAAAGCGCCAAGATGTTCCGGGGGCTGCAAATTTTTCACTACTGTTTTTGCAGCATAAAAGCTTTTAGTAGATATTTAATCAGACTACTGTTTTCAACACAAAGGATATTTAAGTAAAAGACCAATAAAATCTTTTATATGCTCTCGTAAAGAGATAGAAAGGAGCGCAGCTTTTTTTTTTAATGGAAGACGGATGAAAAACTTTTTTCCGTTAACTTTACAAAAATAATATTTGTCATTAATTTAATTCAATGTAAAAAAAAAATCAACTCGAAGAATTCTTTTTTCATATATTGTGTCCCATCAAAATATTCATATAACGCAGTCTGTCGATCGTAAATATATGAGAAAAAAAAAGAGAAACAAAAACAAAAATTATGCGATTATTAATTTCCAATATTCCGACGCAGGCACGTATACACTGCCGAAAATTCGAAAATTAATGGCGACCATCGTATATATGCGCGAGCACAGCAGCCGATTTTTCAGCTGTTTTTCCAAGCGTAACTGTTTATTCCGGCGTTACCCGACTATATACAGAGCGTAACCAGTCGGCGAAAGCGTCCAACCGCTCTCGTTACACCCCCGTCTGGAGGCCAAACATTATGCTCCCATTGAAACTCAGATCGCAAATATATATATATTTGCAAATAAAATGCAAAACATAATTCGAATCGCGGCGCGCGAAATTAAAATTAATTAAGCCCATCGTAGTATCAAAAAGAAAGAAGACTGTTATAACGCATGCACATATATATATATCCACAATTGGTCAAATTTATTAAAAACGAAAAAAAAAAGTGGAATTCGTCGACCGCCGACACGCACACCCGTCGCGTCGTATTTACACTCGCGATCAATTATTTTCACGCTCCAGCAGACGCGGGTCTCGTGGCTCTCCCTTCGCACTCTCTCCCCCTGCGACCGAACGCCGACTAATTGTCGCCCCGGCGCTACACACGTGAGGGGACACAAACGCGCGCGCGTTCGCGCGAAAGTCGCACTCAATAAATACAATTCACTCGCGCGCATTTAATGCGCCGGGCATATATACACACACACACGAGGGCCGCGAAATTTCAGAAATATAAGCGTCCATACCTGGCGTGCCAGTTCTCCCCTCGATACAATGGCGGGGGCACACCATAGAGAGTTCGCGGCGCGGCGGCCTCTGGTAATTTCGCCTAAATCACACAATTCCGTAGCATAGAGACGTCTCGCAGCGACGGCTAGCGATAGATATATACAGTAGGCCGCGCACAACAAGGGACTGCGGCTCGCGCCGTTCGCGTTCCCAATTACGCTAATTATGACGTACACGAGTTTACGTTCGAGGGTCAATTATGCCAGGCTCCCTCCCTCTATAGTGCACCTCTCTCCCCTCTTAATGCGGATGTATGCGTATATAATACTCGCGGGCTATAGGCGCCCCGTGCGTTATAATTTACCGGGGGGTATATGCGCGACGCTGAATTTTCCAGCAACCCAGTGCGGCCCGGCTAATTTATCGCGACGCCGGCGTTCTGTATATACGTGTGCTATGTTGTTCCGAGAGCCGATGGTGGTCCAACGCAGGATTTTATCGGGCGAGGTCTTCTTGCGCCTATTCGTCAGGGTGATGGTAAGCGCGAATGGCCTACTAAATTGTTGCGGATTATAGAGAAGAAATGGGTGGTTGCGGGGAGGAGCCGCAGGTGATTGTCATTGATTTGTCGTGTATGGGCTGGAGTAATGAAGAGGTTGCGGCGGAAGCTCGCATGGCCGAGTTTACTATACGCGCGGCTTATTAATGCCTCCTGTGTAGTTGTGATCCCCGAGGTCTGACACGTGGCAAACTTAGAAGCACTTGCGACAGAATATTCGGGGAATATAGTTGAAGCTATATTGCGGGGTTATTGCGAATGGGTGGAAATCATTAGTGTGGTTGATTGGTAGTGTTTTAGTTTTGACAATACTAGATGAACCGTATCGGTTCGTTTTGATGGATGGTGAAAAAGGTATGAAAATTCTTTGACGAGTGTAAAAATGAACTGTTATTGACAATTTATACACATTGTATTGATAGAATCTGGAAATATTCGCATTATGTGAAACAACTGTACGTCAGTAGTTCACAATCAATGTGCAACATTAGTTAACTATATACAATGTCGATCAATGAGTATGGAATTAGCAGGTAACATTTCCTGTTCAATTATCCCTCTGCAATAGTAAAGGGCTTACATATCGATTACCTAGATGTAGGTGAGACTTAATCGTATGCTGCAATTAGCCTAATTTAGTCGGCGATTTGCGTAGAATATTAAATAAATTAATGTAGTAATAATTTTATTGTTTATTTTGTATTATAGTCTTAATAAATATATAATAATTGCTGGATGAGTCGTAAGATCTACGTGGAAAATTAATTTTACGCATAGTTGATATTAATTCATGGGACAAGAAACTTTGTTACATTTTAGCTTATAAGAATAAAAATAATGAAATTTTTTTTATTGATGAATCTTTTTAGCATGACATTGAGCTCAAAATATCTTATTCTATGAATTATTACCATCTGTATGTAGAAAATTGATTTTTGACGGAGATTTTAATACGAAGTAGATAACTTTAAATTCGATATAAGAAACAAAAGAAATATTTTTTGTACATAAAAGCAATGTTTAGAAATAATTGCTGTAAGACAAGTAATATAAAATTGATTTACTTTTGTTAAAAAAAATAAAAAATAATGAATAACCAGATACCATAAGTATATGATTAATGTAAAAAATTTTCCAGCGGCAGTATCAAAAAGTACCGGGAATGTTGAAAATCTATCAGAAAACTTTGAATTGCAGTTGAAAAAGTAAAGTTTTCAATACGGCACGATAAAAAGTTTCAGGCGCTCTAAAACTTTTCATAATTCTTTTGCTAAAAAATATAACGTCAAAAATATGTTGCGAGTCGATTTAGTGCTTCATGAATATACTGCGCTTCATCCTTTTTTTCTCCTCTCTATTCTCAATATCGTGTTCATTTCTATCGATATTTTTCGCGAAAAACAAGACCACGGCAGAATACTTATAAAGATAAATCTCAGCAAACCATTCAATTTTTGTCAATCTCTCATTAAATTCCTATAATCGTGACACAATAACACATCTATAGCCCAAACAGTAGTTCACCTGCTCGAAATGACAAATTTATCTCATTGTAATAACGCAAGCGCCAAACAATGTCTTCAAAAGTCTTTTATCCCGCAGCGACAAGTACAATGCCTTGTCCCTCAGGTTTCGAACAGAAGCAAAGACAGAGGAATATTCAGCCCGCCAGCGCTTCTTTTGATCGATTCGACATCAAAGGATCAACGCCTTCCAGTGTCCCGCAAGAACAAAAAAAAAGAAGAAACGGTCATATAAAACAGCCCAAAGTCGTCGTCGATGGCGCCTTATATCCCAGTCGACTAAGGCGACCGCGGTGCGATTGCCAGGAATTTCCCAAAGGACGGATGGGCGCAGTCCTTTATGGGAGCAAAAAAGACATTGTCATCGTGGCGCGGATATTTCCAAGACGCGCGCTTGCGCGACTATCGGCCTGGTAGGAGTCGCAATAAGCGAGCGCGATCGCACACAAAGTGCCGGTAAAGCAAAAGTCGTCGACGCCGCCGGGCGGCCAGAAAGACGATTATAATGGAACGGCGACGCGGGTCTCGAAGGGTTGTACCGGCTTCTCTATACACTGACTCCCTCTCTCTCTTTCGCTCAACTGTCTCTCTGCGCAACGGCATGCCAGAACGCATTATCGCGCTACGGAAGTCGCCCCGATGACGTCCTTTTCTCAATCTCTGTCTGTCTCTCTCCCTCCGCCCTCTACCTCTCTATAGACTGTCTCCCGGCCGCTTGTCAAAAAGATCAATATTGAACGATCGCATTGTTTGAGCGCCTCGACTAGTACAGCGGAGACGGGGTTGGGTAGAGTCTCTCTCTCTCTCGGTCCCTTTTGTTCTAGTGCAAACTCGATACAAAAGTCCCTTCCGGCTCTTGAACGGCGGCCCCTTCTGTGTTATACGCGAATGCAGCGAGAATATGAGAGAGAGTGAGAGAAGGGCACAAAGAAACCAATCGTTAGTGAAATCGAGAAATTAAAAATTAAATTGTCCCTCTCTTTCGCGCTCTCTCTCTCGCCTCGTTCGCGAGAACACACAGCGGGTGGGCGCACATACACGTATTATGCGCGGCGCGATGACTCGAGCTAAATTCGAACCGATGACGCGTCGAATACTGTAGCAGCTTTTGTTTACACATCGTGCCTATGTTATGTAGATGAATGAATATGGACGCTGTCAATAGGTTATCGTATATAGTCGGGGAAATAAGCTGTATATCGGCAGGTTTCCTATTAGCGGCTTTATTATTACGAGGTGAGAGGGTGACGGAAATCGTCGAATCCAATTTGAAAAAGTTTCACGCGTTTGCACATTGGTATGTGGAGTGTAAAATTTTACAATATATAATATTGGTGCCGTTAATTTAGTCGACGAGAATGAGAATAAAACTTATTAAATTTCGTGCAGTCACTTTGTAGATAATTCTAAACATTGATGATGGTTTCACACCCACAGCCATCAGCGCATTGAATAAGTGGCCGCGAGCCAGCGAGCAGCAACATTGCCAATTAAACTTGATTACTAAAGCACATTTCCAGTATCTCGCGAGCGCCGCACGCTCATATATATATGTATCTATAACAAACCACCTCAATTGTCAAAATTGCAACGGGAGGACGACGAGAGAAAGAGAGAGACAATGTAAAAAGTTAATGCGCTTTTTATGCCGAGCACTTATCAGACGTTCTTGGGGAGGACAATCATTAAAAACGCATTACTTTTTACGAGTGACCCCCTAAATACTGTCTTTAGTAAAACAAGCAGAGCGCTGCCTGTTTGTCCAAGTATAACCATAGAGCTAATAGCAAAATAAAAGAGTTATTATTATTTTTTTTTTTTTTCAAATATTCTTGTTAAGATTTAAATGAAATTTTTCTATATATATTCGAAATGTACACAAACTTTTTAAATATCAAAACTTGCTCCCAAAAAAATAAATTAAATAACGTTCATAAAAGAAACGAGAAATGCATAAGTACGTTTCATTCGTTTAAAATTATAAAAGCACCATATGATCCTCGAGCATTTACGCACAAACGTAAACCGCATGCGGCCCCTATTAATCTTTCACACGCGCAACAACATTAAAAACGAAGCGCGCTCGTTCTAACTGGAGCGCGCAGCGAAAAGATGAATCAAAACGCAATTTCCTCCGCAACCGCCGCTGGAACGTAAACAACGGGCCCTATAATTTCGCGGCAACGTGTCCGCACCCTTACACATATATACACCCACTCTTCCTCGCTCTCTTTCTCGCCATACATATATACGAAGAGAGAGAGAGAGAGAGGGAGAGCGGAAGAAATTCGTTTAGCCTCTGTCAACGAGAGCTAGACTCGCGCAATAATCGTCGATTCCCGAACTATCGGAAGCTTTCTCTCGCACCGCATCGCGGAAAGGAAAAGAAGCGCGGATATATTGATAAATCGCGGCCGCTCGGTATGCCTTTCAACCTATATATATATCCCTCGACGGTGTGACCGCTCTTCCTCCCCCACCCCAGCCGCCTGAGCGCGTGTTTGATCTTGGCACGCAGTATATTTTGACGCTGAGTCGAACAATTTGTATGCCGGGCTGCTTTTCAATTTACATTTAAATTGGTTGCTTATGGCGTGCGCGCGCGCGCGAGTGCGAGAGCGAGAAAGATAGAGACAGAGAGAGAGAACGACAGTACGCGCGCGCGCACGACGGGAGTCGAAGAGAGTGAGAGAAAGGGCTCGTAGAGAGAGAGAGAAAAGAGTGTGCGCCCAGTCAAATGCCGAAACGAGAGAGAGTGCCATTACTACGAGTGCGAGAGAAGAGTAAGAGAGAGAGGGAGGTTCAACGAACCAAGCAGGCGAGGCGGTTACGGCTTCGTTTGCCTCATCTTCCCTTCCTCGTTTTTTTTTCTTCGTCATCCTTCTCTCTCGCACTCGCGTCTGCGGCCTTGTCCTTTTTTGCGCGAGTATATATATACGGGAGAGAGAGAACCGCGCGGCCGCGATAATTTACGGAAGAACGAGAGAGGAGGCGCCCCTGGCCAAGTTATATATTATATATACGGAGAGGCTTCTCTAACCTTGACGCCGGCGAATTCGCCGATTTATCGAGACCGCGCGTAATGACGCGTGTATAGAGAGGGTATATAATACTAACATGCGTGTGTGTGTGTATATTACACGCGATGGATTTTCGCCGCGATAAATTGCGAGTGTAGGGTTTCAATGGCGGTCCGTGGAAAGATGATAAAAACATTATTCTAATTATACGGTAAAAGAGAGGGAGAGAGAGAGGGCGCGCATGCAAGAGAGGATAATTTGTAAGGAAAACGGAGTTGCGCGGCGAAATCCGCCTTCCTTTAATCTAGATTAGCGTTGCATTACGGAAGTCGTAATGTATCGTTAGCCGCGAGTATATATACACGCGGCGAAAAAATGCCTCGAGAAGAGGATGCTCTAAGGTTGATATTCTCCCCGTCGTAATGAGGAAATCGATTTTTAAAGAGGAAGATATACTCATATTATACGTTATGTTTATACGCGCCGCGTTGAGCAAGGTAGAGAAAAAAAAGGTATTAATCGTAAGAAATATTATACAGGATTGTATAAGCCTCTGTGTGTTCCATAAATGAATTCTCAAACGTTCCTGTCGTCGTTGTGGTTTCTATACGGTGGGTTGCTTTTATGATTGTTCTTCTTCGCAACGAGGAACACGGGAGTGCTCCGAACTACCGACCGCGTCCCGTTATTCTATATACTGTTGAGTTTTTTTTTTGGTTGGTGTATTTTGGTTCTATGAGCTTTGTAAGTAGGTAGGCATTGATAACGGTAATAGGTATACCTCGCCGATAACTATAAATCTATATATACGTATATTGTACTCAGAAAGTCAACGTAAATGAGCGCGTTATTCCATATTTAACTATGGGAACTTTGAAGACGGAATTTTTCAAGCCTTTTTCATTAAAGCGATTAAAACTTTGATAATAAAATGCAGTGAAACAGTTATACGGGGGTATAATATCTCCTTTGTCCGGAGATATTAGGCAAAAGTAAGTTAAACGTTAATCATTATTATATAAGCAGGAAGCCGAGAGAGTAGCAGAAAGAGAATTTAATATAATTAAGCTAAATCTAGTCAAAAGTTTCAAAGCGAACGTCAGAGACGGCGGCGGGCTTGTCGAGAAATTTAAAAATTAACATGCGCGCTGTTTGCCATGCTCGCTTTGAAACTTTCCGACTGCAGGTTTGCTTTATCTCGGTTGCGAGCCGCAACAATTTTTTTTCTCCTTTTGTCATCTTCAGCTAAGCACTTTTTACTCGAAAAGCATGAAACACCATCAAAACTGCTTATGATTAACTATACCTTTGTAAAGAAGCACTATTTGGACAAGTTTTAAATGTTCAGAAAAGAGGATGAAATTTCAAAAAGTTCCTATAACGTGATACATTACTAATAAAATCGTGAATAATTATAGCAGTATACCGAAGCGCCATCTAGAACGAATACAGAGTCTTTTATGACAAAAAATACTGCGTCAATATTTTGTTCAACACAGTAATTATAAGAACGCTCCGAGTTTGGGTATTATCGGTCCTGGCCCATTGCAGAAATTACTACGTCACGCGACGCTTCTTATTTACAGACTGTGGTACAGTATGTTAACGGTGGATTTGTGAATTATTATTGAAATCGTTTTTTGTGTATGCTACTAATATAATTCTGTTAAAATGTATACAGCATTTATGTTCGATTGGCCAAACCATTAAAAAAGAACTATTAAATAACTTTGGTCCATTCTTATCAAATTAGTCCTGGTACAATAATGGGCCAGTACATGGTAAACTATTTACTGTCTATACGAGTAGCGCACGAGCACTGGCCCGGATTCCATATAAGTTCTGGCAATTTCCCGATGAGCAGATACTGGTTGAGAAATCAAAATCTATGAACCATACAGAAATGTTCAAAAATATATTATCATAACGATTTTTATAGTCTATATTTCAAAGTTTCTTCAACACCAGTGGACTTTAATTTTCATAAAAGTAATCTAATGATGATTCTCTATTTGAGAACTGACAATAGCTCCCCTATCGATAACGCCCTTATCCCAGGACTTCACACGTATACACATGTCGACGGCGGCGACTGTACGCGGTCCCGATGAATTATTCAAAAAAGGCGTCGAGCGCAAAAGTTGATTACGAAAAAGCGAGGCGCCCTGTAAATCCCGGCACAATGTTTACCTTGTTTTCCGCGTCCAGGGCGCGATAGAGCGGCGACAAATAGCAGCAGCAGAAGAGAGAGCTTCCCCACGCGAAAGATTTACTTGGATTTGCAGAATTTTTTGCCCCGCGTACGTGGCCTGCACTCTCTCTCTCTCTTTCTCTGTCTCTCTATGGACCCCTCTCTTGCTCTCTACTCGCCGCCCGTGCGGAATCCGAAATGAGCCTTTGTTTAAAAGCAATCGCATTTATCGTCGCAAATAAGAGCGAGCGCGCGCGCGATTCGTCCTAGACACAAAGGACGCGATCCTTCGAGGCGGATCGGATCTAATCCCGTAATAACGAAAGGGGGAGAGCCGAGAAGAGACTGTTACACAGAGCCCATAATAAGAGAGGGACAGGGGCGTGACACGCGTGTATAGTTATAGACGGCGGTATTTTTCGCCTCGCAGAGAGAGAGAGAGAGAGAGCTCTGTCGGGGATTTATTTAAATATGCAAATGGGATGTGTAGCCGGGCGAGCGAGGCAGGGCGCGAGAGCGCGGTTGGTTATATGTATCCTAAATTCATCATTTTTTTAACGGTTGATAATAAGTCATTTGCAAATTGGCGTTTTTTACTCGCGAAGAGATATTGAAATGGCCGTGAATTACTGAGGCTTTTTTTTTAGTACTTGTTAGTTGTTACATCGATGAGTCGAGGGGATCGTATTTATTCTTGACTTGATTGAGAGCTAACAAGTTTTACATATGTTTGCGGATGCACTGAATGAATTACATGTAGAATTTACATCTATCCAATCGGCGTTAAAGAAATTATTTTAGCGTGTATAAATTTTTGACGACGCCAATTACATTTATCTCGGTGTATACTGTTTCTTTATGATATATATATTGTTTATTTTAATACGGAGAAACGTGTTTTTTTTTATTCGATTTATTTTTGAATTTTATCATGCACCAGAACATAAATAGAATATTGTTCGTAATTTAAACATAAAAATATGAAATAGTAACAAAAATGATTGTTTTTATAAGGTAATATTTTGTACCTCGCAAATATGTATTCATGAATTTTTTACCAAGTTCGAAACGTGCTTCACAAGCTTATGTATCGATGAAAACCATATTTGCAGAGATTTTAAAATTCTAGTCTGCGAACCCATCAATATTTCTCAACATTAAAGATTCATTAGATACAACTTGTAAGCATCGTCGAGCAGTGTAATTTTTATAGGGCGATACACTTTTCTTATCATACTTCGCAAGTTTTTTATAGTACCCAGTTTCATATTTCTCAAAGTAGAAACTATAAATATGTATAGTAACATGATATTTCTGATTATTATTCTTAAAAGATTATTTAAAATCGCATCTGAAAACAAATGCGCATTAAAAGTATTCAACATAGTAAAAGTATAAACATTATAAAAAACATAAAAACGTTATTTATCTAAACCAGGGTAAAGTGAAAATATAAAAAAAATTTCAATATAATACGATGTCGATATTAAATTCATTTAATGGGTAAAATATATTATTTATATCCGGATGTAAACCGATATCCTGTAAATTCTTCTCGATTCAACAGCATTTCAAACAAATTTTTTTTTTTCGAACTTTAAAAAAAAAATGTTAACAATGAATTCAATGTTAAGTACTCCAGATTAAATTCGACGAAATCCAACAGTTGTTTTTTAAAATTTCTCTGTAAACATCAGCCGCCCCTCACTATCGCCAAGTCCGGCCGGGTCTTTACAAAATTATACTGGTTCGATAGATTGAAAAAAAATTATGCAAAACATGTATATGCAGTGCAGCAGCTCGGTTCTCCGATCCTGTATCTCTGTCTCCCTCTCTTCTCGCGCTCTCTCTCATTCTCTCAATGTACCCACCCCCAACTGGGCGATCGCTATCTCGCTCTTTCCATCTTCCTCTCGATTGGTATCGGATGAAAAACTGTATTTGAATAATTTCGCGGAGGGCATGAATAATACAAGAGGGTCGCGATAAGGGAATCACTTTCGGAAAGTAAGACATTAGCTCGCTCGTGGTATAATTGGCCTCTCGCGTTACACTTGCAAAGACAGAGAGCGAGAGAGAGAGAGAGAGAGAGCAACCGCGTAACTTCCTGATTGATTACCCATTTGCATAATTTCTCAATAACTATTTTTCCCAAAATTCCCGGGAATGACCGTGTGTGTCTATGTGTGTGTGAGAGAGAGAGCGATCATTCTTTTTTTTGACGCTGTGCTCAGTGTCGCGCGGATGGACGACATGACGTAAATTTTTTCACTATTCATTATATATACTTATTATTATTCCAAGTATAAAAATTAATTTTGAACTTTTTAATAATCACACATGATATAACTCTAATTGCTAAGTGGTCTGGGTCACATTGTCTGCGTTCATTTTTATTTTTTTCAATTTAACTATACATATAAAAATGAGCTCTCGTGTTAAAAAGTTATAAGCAACTTTATTTGATTTTTCACTGGATGAAAATTTTAAACCTTTCAAGGCAGATCAATAATTCAACTATTCAAACGGCAGATAAAGAATGTATATTGCTTTCAAAAAATATATTTGAGTATAGTAAAGTAAACATGTACATGTTATATCTTTAAAAAGTCAAATGTTTTTTCAAATCATCAATAATGTAATTGAAAAAAAAAAGATTAATATTGATCTCTAAAAATCCATAGCAAACATTTAAGAATCTAGCAAACCGGTAATGAAATCAAGTAAAAAGGTTATAACAAGCTGAATTTGATTAAATTTTTTTTTTTTTCACTGCCTTACATTTTATAACACAGTTAACACAAAATCATTTACACCGCAGCCATGCGAAATTACAATTTCCCGCCAATTTCTTATTCAATAAGTCGGCCTTTCAACGCTTCCTCGAGGATGCCTCAATTCACGTCGGCTTAATAATCACATTGTTAAATTAGAGTTGAAATAAAATTAAATCTGGCCGAGTTTCTCCCTCGTTCTCTCTCTCTCTTTCTCTCTATCGACTCTTTAAAAGCCGTGTAGAGAGGGACAACGAAGGAACCCGGTGCTCTTTCCGGAATACGTACGAAATCACGTCGCTCGTTATAAAAACGCGCATGTAATTATACTTCTCTCTCTCTCTCTCTTCCTCCCATTCTATACGCGTGCGGCGCTTTTTCGCTCTCGGCGGCGATCGACGTAATTGCGGGAGAAAGGTAAGTGCGGAAGGAATGAGGATGCATTAAAAGAGAGACGACGAATTGAGAAAGAGAGGGCCTCGAGTCACGAGTGTACTCCTCCGGGCTCTCTCTCTCTCTCTCTCTTCTCTTTATTTATGCGATGTTTTTGTAAATGTTAAAGGGATGTTCATCGGTTAGTCACTTTTTACGCGGCTTGAATTTATCGTCGATCATAACGAGCGCGCGAGGGGCAGTCGTAATTTTTATGGATTGCAATGGTTGATATTTCGATTACTGCATGCGATGATGATAATGAAGAGAAAATCGTGAAAAATCGCGCTAGGAATGAGGATTACAGGAGCAATTTATTTGTTTTCGTTGCCGCTGATGTTCCGGTAGCATATTCAATTGCAATTGATGTGTGTCGGTGTTTCGATTCGAGAGTATAATAGAAGATTTATGGAGTTTTAATGTAATGCGCGCGGCCGAACAAATGTTCTTTAATGCGAGTGATAAGATAAAATTAAAGAACGAGGCACAAACCAGTCCGACAGTCATAAAATCATTTGTATTATAAATGACCGTGTATTATAACGTATCAGATACGAATATTTTAAGCATAACGAGTTCAATTGTTGTATTATTTCTCATGCATCTCATTTTATACGAAGATTTTTAGAAAGAAATGGTAGTTCTTTAGAATCTAATTACATGTAGAAACAAAAAAACACATTTGAATAATACAAGAGGTAACTCTAATTATAATTCGGCCATTTATGTGTGTAACATTTGGAAAAACTAATAAATAGCGTGTTTTAATGTAGAAAACCACTTTTCGTACAATAACCATTGTAAACAATATTGAAATAATTTAATAAGCCATATTTTTTACATTTCCAGTTAATTCTAATATGCTTAATACTTATATATGCCTAATTGAGTTTTTCTATGGAGGAGAGCTTTTTAACGTAATTGTATAGAAAATACGTATGTGTGCGTGTGTGTGTGTATGCGGCTGAATTAGGTATGCAGTACTTCCTACAGTTATATTACTACAAACTGTACTCAAAAGTACAACGCTCCGACAAATTTATCACATATAAGTATAAATATAGGTTACAAAATAGATTCTACAATTTCATCTCATTATTCTGGCAATAATACTACAATGATATAAGAAAATTTTTACGCAAAAATTCTCACGCTAGGCATTTTTCTGTTTCCACGCATAAGCAAAGCGTGTAGGAACGGATATTTGCGAAAAAAAAAATAAAATCATCAAAAAATAAAAATTAATTATCAATCAAATTATCATAAAACCCGTAACAATAAAGTATTCCGAATAAGAAAAAAAAAAATAAGTCCAAGAGCAGAGAATTACGTTTAAGACCTTACGCAAATACAACGCGTGTTTGCAAAACGAGCATCGCACGTATAAACACAACGTGAGAACGTATTATGCAAACAAAGCCCTCGCATCCTCGAGGCAATCAGAGTCCCACTTAATAAAACACACAATCCGCAATTTTCCCCTAATCGAATTATACACGTCCGTCGTCTCGGGGCTACCTCGGTTCTCAAAACAGGCATCCGCTCGCATGTATATACTTGCGCAACTTGCCTCCGTAAATCGTCGACATCCAACACCGGCTTCCATCACCGCGAATACACGCATGTACACACACACACGTGCGCTCTCTTATATACACGTAAAAAGCTGTTCCCCCGGCAATTAAAGTATCAATGGCGAAAAAGGGAATCAGGTGCAGCATAATGGAACGCGAGCGCCTTTGGAAGAAAAGAAGAAGGCGAAGAAGAGAAGGAGAGAAAGAGGAAGAGAGAATGAACGAATGGTGCAGCGGGATATTTGAATGCGACCTCGCAGAAGTAAATCGCATCTTCTTCTCTCTCTCTCTTTCTCAGCTGCGTGCATCTCATTCCCGACTGTCCGCGGGGCGGACCCGCTCTTTCCACTCTTCCCCTCTCTCCCCGACACAAGAAACGCATTTACGGCGAGCCTTCAGCCGCAGGAACAGCAGCGGCGGTAGCGGCAGTAACCGCGGCATCAAGAGTACACAGAGCCGGGGAACTTGGCAAAAGGGGATGCGCGAACCACAGAAGGACGCGCGCACGTTTACACGCGCGTATACAGAGAGAGAGAGAGAGACACAGAGATGGCTTTTGCTTGCAAAAGGTAAGAAAGTTATACGCTCGGCGGCCACCAGAGGATGTGTACGTGTTTATACTGTATACGTATATATAGGGAAGCTTTGCTCAAGGTTCGCAAACTGCCGACGGGCGGCTTTGCTATCGGCCTAACTATCTTATACCCACCGCTAATGTGGCCCCTTATTTACCTGCCTCTCTCGCGCGCTCTCTTGCACCGCAGTGCGTGTATACGCACGTACATCTCTCTCTCTGTGTCTATGTGTGTGTACCTAGGCAGCAAATTGCCTTTTTAACCGTGCAGGGGGAGAAAAACAAGACGGCGATGCCCTCTTTCAATTTGCGCCAAAGAGAGAAGAAGGCGCGGGCGGGCGAGTCTAGACTCGGTTTTTCTTCGCCGTCTCTCTCCCTCTCCTCCCAATCTCCAGCGGGGGTGTGGCGCACGATGAATGGGAAGGAGCCCAAGGGCACGAGCGAGCACGGGAGCATTATCATTGCAATTATCCGAGGATTATATTCGGGGGAAAAGTCGCCGCAGCAGCAGCAGCCGGGGGGATATAGTCGCGTCGCTCTGAAGACTGTCGCGCGTGGTTAACGAGATGGATAGAAGAGACGAGGAGAGAGAGAGGAGGAATTGCAAGCGGGAACGTGCTTTATGTCGGGATTTCTTTGGTGATTTCCTTGGGTCTGCGGTCGCGCGAGAAGGAGGATCTCGTTTAGCGAGATCTCGAGGCATTTTGCTGGATCGGGTTGTGTGTAGGTGCGGGAATTCAATTTATTTGTAAAAACGAGAAAATATAGTTTTTGAAATAAATTTAATACTGATGTAATTCTTTTGTCTGGTATTGTACGTTGAGGAATTTATTTATTGGGCGGTGGTATAGGTTATAGTAAGCGATATAGGTAACTCTAGTTTTTTGTTATAACGGTTACAAACCTTTTTATACGATTTCCTGAAATTTATAAAGTGAATTTTGGCACTGATATTTCAAATTACATAACTTCAGAAAATAGTATACAGATGTTCAGCTCTTATTGGTATTGAAAGTAATTCGAAAATCGTACACCAGTATAAATAACCTATTTTGCCACCATTCTCAAAAATTTATTCTTCGTTACGAAAAAATATTTACGATCGCATTGAGCTGGCCAAACGAAGTTAGTCGAAAAAAAACGTGTGGGAACACCTCCACATTGACAATATGGCGTAACTGTCGCGGGCACCGATAAAGAGCCAAAAGGAAAACAACACGGATGAGGGGCGGGCGGTTGGTACGCGCGCAGCAGAAGCGGAAAAAATAATTGAATTTTTCGAACAGCCGCAGCATAGCAGCGCTAAAACAGTTCGGCGCGCGCAGAGAGGTTGGGAGGGAGAGCAAGAGAGAGGGAGAGAAAAAAGACAGGTATTCTCGCCGGCAGCTGTGTCCGTATCTATCGTGTTCACACACATACTATACACATACACGCGCGCGCACGCGCGTATTATTAACGTTGCTTTGTCTTAATAAAGGAACGTCGTGTAGCCTTAATGAAGCTTCGAATTTTTGCGTCTCCTTTTTGCCGTTCGATGCTTTTTCATTGCGATTTTGCTCTTGGCGATTAATGGCAAGGTTAGAACAATGTTACCTCTCTCTCTCTCTCCGCCTCGCGTGCATGCGAGAAAATTAAAAGTTGGAGTTTTCACGGGCGCGTCGTCGTGGTGCCGTTAGGAGAAAAGAGAAGAGGAGGAGGAGGAAACGAGAGAGAGAGAAAAAAAGAGAGACAGGGAGAGCGTAAAAGCGCATTATGTATCGACGTCGAGCTTTTTTATTGCAGTGCATTGAAGTGCTTTTAATTAAAGAGCACCGTCTTGTTTCGAGATTTTTTGATAACGTTTTTTTCATCGTAATCGATAAACTCTCTCTTGGGGCCCTCGAGCGGGTTCTCGCGCGCGGACGTATACGTGCGTCGATCGAAAACGCGAATGACTTTTAAGGAATTTTT
Source organism: Torymus auratus (assembly GCA_900474315.1). Lineage (NCBI taxonomy): Eukaryota > Metazoa > Arthropoda > Insecta > Hymenoptera > Torymidae > Torymus > Torymus auratus. The sequence goes on along the minus strand of UXGD01002596.1, from coordinate 1,131 downwards.
TTTTCTTTTTCAACGTGTATACCGTATGCCGAAGTGTCTTGTGTTCGCAAAACTTTGTACGGGAGAGTATTTAAAATTTAATTGAATAAGAATCGAGTTCTCGCGTAAATTGTAAGGGGAAGAATCGCGATGATTTTTCGGTTTCACGTGGTAAACTTAGGAAAGAATTTCAATATTTTAACTGAAATTCATTCGGGTATAATACTTTTTTAGCAATATCTGTTTTCGAACGCTGGTCAATAAACGAGAAAAAAAATCGAGAAATAAGAAATAAGAAAAATGTGTAATTCTAAAATTATCGCCACAGCACGTCTTGCATGAAAGTAATTTATTAAAATGTGAAAAGTTTGTATAAGTAAAATGGTGATCAAAACAATATAATTACCGGGAAATTTGTACAAGGCGGATCTTTCGTAAAATTAAAGTAAAGAGTATTAGGTAAAATCAAAAGGTGTGAACTATTACGGTCATAAAAATGATTATGCAAAAATTATTAAATTAGCGAGCTATTGCATCCGCGATGTGCGCTCCGGAAATTCTTTAATATATTTAAATGTTATAAGCTCGTTGAAATTTAAAAATAAATTAACAGTATGAAGTTAACTTTATTTCGTGCCAGTATCAGATGAACTAGAGCACGAATAAAAATTTAACAATGCTTATTACTTTCAATTCAAGATTTATAACCATGGTCTTTTTATAAATGGATTTTTATAACGTTAGAATAGATAATTGATCGATCGAGTGAACTTACCTGTCAAACTCGATCATAATTGCACTTCTTTATCTCGTTCTCTAAATCGATAGTAACTCTATATTTTGTTGCAAAGAACCTTACGCATCACCCGTTACAATGGCGCTGTTGATGCGGGTAGTCGTTATATTTTAAAACTTTAAATCCATTGGCACTATTTTAGTTAGGGTGGCACAAGACTCGAGACTTTTTTTGGTCTCGAGAAGTGTAATAAAATATTTTTATTTAGTGTATTTTTTATAAACGAAGAATTTAAAATTTTGTTTAGTTTTTTTTCTGTAATAGAAAAGCGTAAAAATAATTTTTATTCAATATTATTATAAATAAATTAAATGGGATTAAATAATAGGATTCTGAAATAATTAGGAATACAGTCT